>JADLZK010005581.1:0-79988 GCA_015847255.1 Hyparrhenia diplandra | reverse complement strand
ACCCTCATGGGTAGGGATGAAAACGGTCGGAAACGGTTGGAAGGAGGCCAAATTACTTTCATTTTCGTTTTCTTTTCTCGGAAACGAAATCGATACGATATTGTCGGAATGAATACTGGCGCGGTGTTTGGTAATTTCAAAACGATATAGTCGGTCGGAAATACAGCGATAACGATCGAAATCTATCATAACGGTATCCTCAAAAACAATAAACACACCAAACTGTAGGATGTTGACATTACCATAATTCTTGACAATGACACAAATTAATTCTTGACAATGACACAAATTAATGATCAAGTTCTAAGCTGACTTGACATAGCATAGCGATGAAAACATGAATTATTATAGTTCCTTCCTAAGTAGAGGTTGTTCCTCTATGGGTGTAATCCTTGCAATATAGTTAGTTTTCAAAAAAAATATTTGCCTTATATGCATGTTGGTTGTGTGTGCCTCGGTAATTACCAACGGTAAATTACCGCTTAAATACGGAATCTTCGAAAAGGATCTAAGAGGGCAAAATTGTTTTCGCTTTCATTTCCATTCACTTTTACCATTATCATTTTTATTTTTTCGGTTACCACTTCCATTTCCATTTAGGCATCAAAATCGAAAATACTCGAAAAACAACTTCGAAAAACCTAAACTATCATTTTCGTTTTCATCCCTACTCATGGGTGACCTCTAGCTCCCTAAAGTTTTGCTCAAGAGTTTTTACACTCTTTTGCAAAGCTTTACATTCCTTATCCTTAGTCTTAAGCATGATATGAGTTTGCTTAAGCATCTCTAAAAGGTCATCTCTAGTGGGTTCATCATCATCATCATTATCATCACTATCATATTTTACTTCATTAGCATTTAGTTCTTCATGCTCATGTAATGATACCTTAGTGGCCTTAACCATGAAGCATGAAGGTGATGAGCCGAAGAGGGATGACTTCTTGTGTTGGCCAATTGCACTCATGGCCTTGGGCTTCTCTTTCTCTTCATCGGAGGAACCATCACTATCCCAAGAACAAACAAAAGCACCATCATTTATCTTCTTGAATGTCATGGTCTTGCTCTTCTTGTTTGTCTTGCCACTCTTGTATGCCTTCATCTTCTCTTTTTCCTTCTTGATTGGGCAATCGGCAAAGATGTGATAAGGGCTATCACACTCAAAGCACTTTCTTGGCTCTTCATTGCCCTTGGATGAATCATTTCTTCTTCTAGAGCCTTGCTCAAACTTCTTGCTCTTCAAGACCTTGCTAAATTTCCTCACAAATATAGCAAACTATTGATCAATCTCATCAAGATTAATTCCCTCATCATCTTCTTCTTGAGCCTTGGACTTGCCCTTAGCCTTGGATGAGGTGGTGGCGGCCTTGAATGCCACAACCTTCTTGCTCTTGTCATCTTCCTTCTCCACTTCATCTTCCATCCCATCTACTTGCTCATCGGTTAGTACTTCACCAAGCAAGTCACTAGGTGTCATGGTATCCAATGCACCTCTAAATAGAATCTTCCTCAACATAGCAAATCTTTTGGGCAAACACATCAAGAATTTGTGCCCAAAGTCTCTATCCAATGTCTTCACACCCAAAGCCTTGAGATCATTGACAATCACTTGAAGCCTATGAAATGTGTCCGGTATGCTTTCATCCTTTTTCATCTTGAAGTTCTCAAACTCACTCTTGAGAACATACAATTTGACACTTTTCACAACTTTGGTGCCCTCATAGGTCTCACAAAGCTTCTCCCACACTTCACTTGCCTTCTCAAGATCCTTGATGCCCTCAAACACTTTGACATCCATTCCCTTGTAGAGTGTGCTCAATGCCATTGTGTTGCATTGCTTGTAGATCTTGTCGGTGGGTGTGAGGTTTGTAGGATCTAGGATGACAAAATCCTTCTCCGTCACTTCCCATACTTGGTCATTGATTGATCCCAAGTACATTCTCATGCATCTCTTCCAATAGTCAAAATTTTTGACTCCATCAAAGAACGGAGGCTTTCCCCCAACATTGTTGAACACAATACTAGCCATGCTATCACACCAAGGTTGTTAAGCCTTCAAATATGGTGACCACGGCTCTGATACCACTTGTAAGGTCCTAGATGGCTAGAGGGGGTGAATATCCTATAAAAATTTTCTACAAATTCACTAAACAAACCGGTTAGTATAACAAATGGCGAATAAGCGGTTTGCACTAACTCTAATGGTCTTGCAAGCCTTCTAGTGACAAGACTAAATATTTCTATGATCTCTAAGTCACACAAAGTCTATGTCACTACTCTATCTAGTGAGCAATCCTAGTATGGTCCTTATGCTAGCAAGAACAACTACACAAGCCAAGTGCTAGCTCTCTACTCAAAGTAAACTAGGAAGGTAAATACAAGAGTAAGAGCGATATACCAACTCGTAGAGGATGTCAACCAATCACCGGGAACAAGATGAACAATCAATCACACGAAGGTGATGATCCACACGCCGAGGCAATGAACAAGTCGATTTGTTCACCCGGAGTTCGCTTGTACACCGACAAGTTACTCTCCGGTTATGCCGACCAACACAAGGATGGTGTTTGAGCTAGGCGGTGCCCTTGCTAGCCTCAACACACCACTCAACAAGTGTGGTACCCAAGACACGAGCAATGTATTCCTTGCACTTTGTCTTCCCGACGAGGAGTGCGTAATCCTCTCACAAATCAACCGGAGGTGGCCAAGAAACAATCACCTCTTCTTGCCAACAACTCCACCGATCCTCCAAGCCGGCTAGGAGCGGTGTCTCCAAGAGTAACAAGAAACCAACCGGCTCACAACGATCCCCAAGTGCCTCTAGATGCAAGAACTCGATGCAATGCACTAGGATCAACTCTTCTCTCAAGAATGAAGCTCAAATCAAGAATGAGAGAGGAGGGAGGCTTGCTTGCTTGCTCTAGCTTGTTAGGAATGATTCAAATGACCAAGAGAGAGAGCAAGGAGCAGCCAAGGGGGTATATATAGGCCACACCACGAAATGTGGTGGAAAGGGTGAAACCCACGCTTTTGCCCGACCGGACGCCTTACCGGGACCGGACTCACCGCTGAGTCCGGTCGGTGGATCCGGCCACAACCGACAAGCCAAACCGACCCGCCACAACCCCTACATCCGTGCGTCCGGCCGCGCATCCGGTCGATGTGTCCGGTCGCCACACCGGATGCTTCCGGCCGGCGCGTCCGGTCGCCGTCGACCACCGAGCCCTAAACATGCTCTCGAATTTCGACCGGACCCGCCGACCGGAGCGTCCCGTCCAATTTCCACATGCTTCCGGTCACCGCGTCCGGTCGCGCCTGAGCTACGAATTTTCATCGTTTCGTCGCCGTTCCTTCGCCTTTGCTCCAAACCGACTTCCGTCACTTGTTTCTTGTTGCCGACACGTCGAAGAACATCTCGACACCATGTGTTAGCATTTTGAAAACATTTTCACCAAGTGCGGAGTTAGCTCTTTAGGTTAGAAAGCATGCATATGAAACTTGAACCTAAAGGCACATGAGGACCGATATGTACAATAAGTTTTCCCTCTTTATAGTACGGCTTATCGATCCTATAACCACCCACACCCTCTATGGTGTCTTGGGTGTGAAATCAAAAGCCCTATGGTTATACCTTTGCCTTGGGAACAATTGATCTTCGAAACTCCACCGAATTGGATGCTTGATCATCTTTTTGGACCACCTCGATCCATCCTCCATGATCACCATGCACCAACTCCGGCATGACCAATCTCCAATCTAGTCAAACACTTAGCATCGAGAGATTAGTCCTTAGGTGTCACTAATTAGCCAAAACCAAACAAGAGATCTTCAGCTATCCCATCTCTCCAGCATCGTCCACCATCCCACTTCGCATACTCAGTTTTCTTTGGCGGCACTCCAGCATCGTCCACCATCCCACTTCGCATACTCGGTTTTCTTTAAAGAATGTGCCTTGTAGCTGACAGACCGGATTTGGCATGTACCAAACTTTCATTGAGAAGCTGACTGGAGAATGCCCCGCCCTAGATTAGATTTCTCTTTTGCCATTATGCATTATCTCACACTGTTTGAATTTCAAATGGTTTAGTGATTTATCTAAGTAGTACTTCCTCCGTCCAAATTATAAAACAATTTGCCTTTTTATATATAATAATGCTTGTGCTAACGCTAGGGTTTTAATTGTGGAGATGCTCAACATTGCAACCATTTTTTTTCTACATAGTTCAACTTTTACATATAGGCAGTTCAAATGCATAATCGGTAGTAATCTTATGTTTACTTTTTTACTTTGCATTTTTCATTTACATTTCTATCTTGAATTTTGCATATTTAATTTTTGGCAAAACTTAATCCCACACTTAATAAAACCTTGAGATTATTCTTTCACGAAAATTTGAGCTGGTAAAGGACCAAGGTGGGGTCGCCCAACTCCATCATGATGCCATCTCCCTCTGCTGCAGTTTTGGCATGATGTTTTACCTCACATGGAGTAGCTGAAGTTTTGTGGAGGCACCATTATCTGGTCAGGAGACCAGGATATGACCTCTTAGGTCACTTCTTTGTCTTTCACTAATCTCCCAAGAGCATCCTATGCCACTGCCACTAGCCAAGTCTGTAAGAAAGGTCATATGGATGTTCACGGACGTTCCTTTGATCATCACTTTTTTCGGCCTTTCATTGTCCAACTTTGCTCCCAAATTTCCCAAATTCTTTCACATCCGTCGGCCTGTATATGATAGGTAAAAAATTAAACTAATTATACGCGATGTACATTGCGATCTATTCTTTTGAGCCTAGTTACGCCATGGTAGGATAATATTTACCACTAACAAACGAAACGTGCGATATACACGTCATACATATCACATCCATCTTAAATTTTGCACCCTAAACACACCCGTCACATGAAGTGTTAGCCCCAACTCATGTCAGAGTGGCCTGCAGGAGAGTCTATTGCTTCGTCTGACAAAAGCATCAGGCATCAACCGCACAAGCGTTGTGGCGGGCTGGGTGCATACCGGTGAGCCAAGAATAGCAGCTTTGTCAGAACCATGTCTGGTCCCCAGCAGTGGATGGAGCAGCAACAGTATTGTCTTAGCGTTGTGTAGTTTAGTAACCCTAGGAGATTATGCCCATGTGGCTTTAGCTTTAGCCTAAAGCAGCACGGCACCTGCTGCCTCCGTTGAAGAAGCCCTAATGAAAATTATGAGGAAAGAGTCATTTAAAGGGCCCGGAGACCATGATATATGACCGTTCCATCACATCCTTTGTCCACTCTTAAAAATCAGCCTCCTTCTATGGCCCTGTAAATTTTGGACTTTCCTATTTGACCTCAAAATTAGATTTCATTACTATTTGACCTTTCTGTCAAGCTTGTAAAGACAGTTTTTTTTTTTTTTTTTGACAATAAACTTGTAAAGATGTTAAGTGAGAGGTAAAAAGTCCATTTTGCCCCTGGACACGAAAGTAATGTTTTGTATAGTGTTTTATAGGTGCTTGTCTTCAGCAGCCAGTACGTCGTGGGGGTTCACTGGTATCACATCACGGCCACCGCTTGGGCGCTAGCGCCGCACTGAGCTGCTGAGGCCGGTGAGGTGGCGGCGCTGCTCTCCTCTGCTCAAACTGATAGACACGATTGTCGTGCCACTCGCTTCCAGGAGAAGTGAGGAAGCGCCCAAAAGACCGTGCATCCGAGGCGAGACAGGTTCCTTTACGTTTGCCGGTTTGGGCCTTGTTTAGATTGTAACTTTTTGCAACTCGATAAACAATAACTCTTTTGTTTGTATTTTGGTAAATATTATCCAATCATGGACTAATTAGGGCTCAAAAGATTCATCCCGTGATTTATAACTAAACTGTGTAATTTTTTTTTTTTCGCTACATTTATTGTTTCATTTATGTGTCTAAGAATTGATGTGACAAAGAGAGAGTGAAAAACTTGGAAAACTTGGAACTTTACATGTAAAACAAGGCCTTGGTTCCACTTTGCGTCGCGTCTCTCCTCTGGGGTCTGCTGCTCCCGTTCTGTTCCGTTCGTTGCTGGTTGATTGATTCCCTCCGTGCAAGATCTTGCACCTACTTGTGTGTGTATATTCATTTCTCTTCCACAGCCCAGTTGAGTAGTAAAAAGTTCACTTAAAGATACCGGTTATATAATGGAGAAACCTAAAAATGGATCCTAGCCAATAGCCATAGTAAAATTCTACAAATCATTTTCGAAAAGAAAATTACAAACCAGTTCCCATGTATGGAGCTGCGAACTTTAGCATAAGAAAAATAAGAAATATTAAAAATCCATTTAAGAGTGATGCATTTGAATCCAGAAGTGGAGCTATGGAAGATGAAAGTTAGCTATGCATTACAAACTTGTTACTTTCCCTAATGTGATTAATTACATTCAGAATCGTATAAGAATCCTCTTCTACCTAATGGCATGTCTTCCTCAACATTCCATTGCAAAGTGAGTACATCATTGCAATAACTAGTAGCTATCACTTAAAAAAGTGTTCAAGTTCATGAAACCAGGCTTGCTGCTTCTTGTGGAACGCTAGGCTAGACATATAGGGAAACTTTTGGAGCGTTCAAACTCTGCTTATTGAACTTTCAGCAAATGAGCTATTAGAAACAAATGAGCTATTAGAAACCAGGAAATAACATCCGGACCATAATGCTTTGGTAGCTTGATCATCAGAGCTTGCAACTAATTCAGCCCAATTGTCAGTTTCAAGCGCATTCATTTGCTGCGGCGCAACTATTTTCAACCTGAAAAATAGAAAACCATTTTGAACCTGAAAAATAGGAAACCCATACATGTCAAGCTTATTACTGACGGTTACTGTACACACATGATAACTTGTAGCTCACCTATGAAGCATAAGCCCCTTTGGCTAGGGAACGAAGGAACCTCATAAGTGGTTTCTTTGCTCCAGAAAGCTTCACATTAGAATCTTCCTCGTCTTTATTGTGTGTGCTTTCTTGGACCATGTGAACTCTCTTCACAAGCTTTCGCAGTTCCTATTGACAAAATGTTAGAGCAAAGAACCTCAAACATTGAGCCAGAACAAATGCAGTTGACTTTGTTGTTATAGTAAGTTTAGGTGTGCAAGAGCATTCCAAATGCCTCAATAGGTGTTCATGAGAAAGTTTATTTTAGAGTTTGATGCAAACACCAGTCTTACATGTTGGATGCATTAAGCTTCAGAACTAGAAGTGTTCATCTTTGACATACTCAAAGCCAGCCAATAGAAGGCTCAAGAAGAAAAGAACACAAGTCTATGCTCTATGGTCTCACTTACCACAGCACCAAAAAATATACAACCAGCATTACATGTAGTTCAATTAATACTACATTGCAATGCAAACACTACTATTACTGGATCCATGCAGAACAATGTTAAAGATCACAATGCTACTAACCATGCTTCTCATATGGCCATATGGAATCACAGTAACAATGTTGCATAATCTAAAGGGATTAAGGGGGTGAGCAAAAGATTTATTGTTGCTTTAAGTTCTGAGAACTGAGATGTTACATCAGAATAAGCATTGTGTTCTTAAACATCCTGAAAATATAGCAACCATCTACAATATAGTATATTAGTATGAAATACCAAAATTCATGTTTCAGTAATTTACTTTCTTACAATTAGTATACTTAACCTGAACTAGGATATTACTTGTTCCTTAACTGTTTCTATAGACCTACATCAGTTTTGCTCAGTGACTGAGGCTGTTTGTCACAATTTATAGTTACACTTGCTACATTGAATCATGCATGACTCTATTACAAATGATAACACACAATGCCAATAATGTTAGCGACATGCACCAATATGGTTAAATAACAACTAAAGACTTTTAGATATACAAGGTTTGAAATTTAGATTGGCAATAGCCAATAAGGACAAAACAATCACTCAGGCAATTAAATACGCTTAACATGGATTATTATCATGGACCCTTATTAGGAAAAACAGTACCAAATGAGGAATCATGATTCCAGATTAGCTTTCATGGTCGGAAAATATATAACATGCCTGAGTAATTATTGTTTAGATCCTTAGTTGAGATCTTAGTGATGGTTGAGATGAAACTTCCCTTTAAAGTAACATCCATTATACTTCCATAAAGCAATCAAGGAATAATTAAGTCTCCTCATCCCAGTGTGTCTCTACCCCTCTCCAAAAACATTACTGAAGATCTTTCCATCCATACGAATTGGCTACCTTTTGCACCAAAGTTACCCCAATGTGAACCAGCATTTGAATCACCTATTTTCTTTGTTTCAGCAATAGCTTTCTGTTTGGATAAAGGCCAATTTCATTTCAGTTATCAATTTTCTGCATTTTTGCGTGAAAGGATGAACAGACCAATATAACTGAGGGCCTGCAGACCTGAACAAAATTCATGCAAGAAATGTAAAACAGGTAAGGACTTCTGCTCTTTGAGCTGGAAGAAACTACTTAATTCCTGATTTATAGGACTTCTTACTCAATATTTTTCTCATTTTTTAAACCAGAATCTGCCTTTAATACTATACTTTATCTCTCTACTTCAAACAAGACAACAGTAATTGTACCATTTCATTCAAGGGAAATGATCAATGGTCTGTTTCTTAAACTGCTTTTTCACAAAAAAGGTTGGATTCTGTGTTATTAAACTAATTTCAGTAAAGCATTTTGGACAAACCATACTCTACCAGCAAAGAATGGGACAATAAGAGGCATAGAAAAGTGGTGCTAGGAACAATTAGAGAAACATGTTTGGAAAATGTTTTATAACTGTAAGTTGGAGTGGGCCTGCCTATTAGCATTAGGTTATAGCTGACCTGACCTGGGTCTCAAATAATTACTTCCAGTAAAGCTTTTCAAGACCTTAGAAGACAAAATTAAGAAAGGATGACACAAGATCAATTAAACAACAGCCTAGAAAAAACCCGGTGCTATGAAAATCAAGCCAGCCATTATCATTAATGTATCAATTCACACACTATTGATCTCCTCTGCCAATTCAATGCGGATGAACATTCTGATCAAATTTTCAAATGAAATGTCAAATGTAAGTGCAGACAATACCTGACGATCAAATTCAACACTATGGACAGAGTAAACTTCATTAGTAACTGAAATGTCTTTGCAAAGGAGGCCATCAAACCATCTATCTGCAATTTTCATATACTCCTGATCTTGATTGTCCTATTGAGTATTGAAACGAAAAGCTGAACGGTTAGTGTTTGCTAGGTATTCATCATTCTAGTTATGTTAACCAAAAAAGGTACCTCTTCTTTGTCAGGTGGGTCCTCCACTTCCTCCTCTTCAACCAATGGTGTACCTTCACTGAGTAAGGTTTGTAACTTACTCTCATCTCCATCCTTGGAAGCTTGTATTAGAGTATCCATCAATTCTGGTTGTGCATCGCGCAGAAGTCTTCCTGGTCAAAATGGATATAACATAAAATGAAAAGGTAATATACAACATATATAGCTCAAGAATTCTTTACTGGCTCTCTATGTCTGGAAACCTTACTTCTTTACTACTTTTGCATCCAGGTATCAACAACACATACTAGGTAAACTATGTTTTATAATAATTATAAATACCAAAACCATATTGTCATTGAAGAGCTTAAAAACAGTTATCAATAAATCTCTAAAATGTCATGGAACAACAAATTCCATTACAGAACCAAGCAACCCCTTGAAAAGCACATTAATTCGGCATAAGAAAATGCTGGTAGTACATGATCAGAGAGAAAAAAGAGAAGGACCTATGTAATTGAACTGTCTCCTCTTTCCTTCCCGCACATCCGGCCCAAATTTCTGAGAAGCAATGCAAGAATTACACGTGAATGTCCCCAATCCAATACAATCCGGTGATCCACCACAATCTCATCTCGTCGAGGGAGGAAAACGAACGGGTTGTACGAACCTTGACGAGCATGAGCGCATCGAACACCTCGCGCTCCAGCGACGCGGCACTGAGGATGCGCTTGATCTGAGGCGGGGAGAAGTTGGCGAGATCCATTCCCCACCTCACGGCGCGGCGGGCCTCCCGCTTCATCTCGTTGCGGCTCTTCCTAAACGACACGGCGGCGCCGGCGTCTGATTCGTCGGTGTCCTCGGCATCGGAGGAGGGCAAGGGGCGTCCTGCGGGTCGGAGGGCGCGCGGGTGGCGGTGGCCAGGTAACGGCGTCGCGCGAGTGAGGACAGGAAGCGGGCCTCCTTGAGGAAGAGGAGCGGACGACGTAGCGGCACGGCGGCGGCGGCGGCGGCCGCGTGCACCATGGCGAAGGTTACAGGATTAGTGCTAAAGGCTGGAACTGGAAGACGTAGACAGAGGTTGTTGGGCCAGGAGCCCAGGACCAGGAGGAATGGATTTGCACAATCCAAAACCCAAAGGGATCCCAAATCCAAATGGACGGTCGCCTAAAAAAAAATCCAAATGGACGGATTTACTAGATGGATGGGTCTTGTTAGGCTTGGGATTTGGTTATCCACCACCGCAACAGAGAGGGGATGGTTCATGTGAAGCAAATCCAGAAATCCTTACCATCAAATCACGGGAAATATAACTTTTTAGCACCCTACCGGATTTACACTCTCCATATAGCAGCTTATCGGTTGCCACTATTTTTTTAGCACCCTGTTGCTACAAACCGATACATTTTTAGCACTTTGGCTGACGTGGCACGCCACCGCACACGTCCACGCTGGATCTGGGGTGTCAAAAGACTCGAATGCCCCTGGTTCCCACCGTTCCCTTGTCCACGGGAAAACTCATAGATTTTGTATCGGGAGCCCTAGACTATCCCGAAATCCACTAATCACTAATCGAAAACTCCTCTCTCTGCACTTTTACGTAAGGAACCCCGGAAGAGAAATAAAATTCCGTTTCTCACCCTTCCCTTCTTCTTCTTCACGGAGGAACGTAGCCGGGACGGACGGAGGAGGAATGGGGGCGGCCGTGAGTCCTGGGCCGGCGGTGAGGAGGGTTAGCGGGGCACACCCGCACCTGCGCATGGAGGCGCAACTCCGCCCGAGGCTAGGAGCGAGGATGTCACAACCCATGAGTCCCAGGAATGATGGCGTAGGGCACCCGAGGCGTATCTTTGAAGTGAAGGCGTACTCTATCGTTTACGTATGTAATAAGTGAATGACGAGTGGGTCCATGGGACCAGAACACCTTTCCCTTTTATACTCCAGCGTGAGCTGCTTGTAAGACAAGTTAATTTGTTAAATCGAAAACCGAAAGAGACAGAGGTGTCCTCTGCTCGTCGATGTCCGCGATATTCCTGTGCGTCTCACGTCTCCGGTGATCGCCGGACGGCCAAGGGGTGTTACAGTGGTATCAAAGACCTCTTGTTCCTCGGCAATCCCGGGTTCCTCCCTGCCTCGGCGCTTCATCTGCGGCGGCGGCGGATCTGCGGCGAGCCTCAGCAACACACGGCCCCGACTACCCATCGTTCCGCGAGTTCATCCAGTGGTGAGCACTTCCCCTATCCCTCGCTCGGCTCTTCCCTACCTAGAGGTGCGGTTTTCTCTGCAAATCGGTAGCAGCGAGCAGCGCGTCTGCTAGGTGTTCGACGAAATTCCAAGTTGCTTTTCCTCATCCTCGATCGATTTTGCTTCATCGTACGTTGAATCCAAACGGCTCCGGTGGGGTTTATTTCGATAGGACGTGCGGTCTGAGTAATCCGCGCACGTCTAGTTGAAACTACCGTAAATCCGACCAACGGATCTCGTACTCTGGATCGGGTGAGTGTGAAATCTGTTCCTACCTCTCGTTCCTCCCTTACTGCCTCCAATTTTGGTTGATCTCACGGCTTGGGTTGTGAGACAAGTACTCACGTGAAATTCCGTGGTCGTCGGGTGATCCCATCTGCTTTTGGAGGCACTCCTCGAACAAGGATCGATCGCAGACAGAGAGGGTTGCGGGACTAGTTTCCGTGTAAAATTCCGTATCTGTTGCTGGTGACTCCTGTTCGCGGTCTTGCCAGCTTGTGTTTGCAGTACTATCTATCTCATATCAATAGTCGTGCTGGCTCCCCGGAGAGCAACCTCGGCTGCCGGGCAACCTTCGGCTCGAACCCGGGGTTTTGATGGATCGGATGTCGACAAGTGCGGATGAGGAGCGTGCTCGTTGGACAGAAGTGATGGATAACTTTGGTCTTATGTTTGAGCGAATGAATGATCTGGGGCAAATTCAACAAGAGGTCAAGCAACAACTTGCTGAAACAAATGCCAAGGTCCAACAATGTACTGAGGATCAATGGTTTATCTCTCAACAGGTTAGGGCCAACGGCCAGGCAGTAGCACAGCTCACTCTTCGACAATTTGAGAGGGACAATGGCTCAGTACATGATGGTTCAGCAGTGTCAGAAGAAGAAGCTGCATTTGAGAATGTCTTTGCTCCAGGAGGATCCAGGCCACCTCCCAGGCAGCCTAGACCTCGTTCACCACCACAAAGGGACACTGTGCCTCATCATGCTCTTCCTAAAAATTATTTTCCCCCATTTGATGGCAAACAACCCAAGATCTGGCTGACCAAGTGTGCCAAATATTTCAAGATATACAAGATTCAAGCTGATTTGTGGGTAGAAGTACCTTCAATGCATTTGGAAGATAATGCAGCAAAGTGGTGGGAAACATATCAGTTGCAGCATCCTGCTGTCAGCTGGCATCACTTCTCTCAGGCAATAGTGGCCCAATTTGGCAGTGAGGATCAAAGATCTGCCATTAATGACTTACTGGACCTCAAGCAGACCTCCTCAGTGGAAGACTACACTACTCAGTTCCAAGGTCTGCAGTATGATGTCTCAATGCATGGTGGCCAGTATGATGCATTGTTCTTTGCCACTCAGTATGTCAGAGGACTAAAGGAGGAGATTAGAGCAGTGGTAGAACCACAATTGCCAGCTATTGTGGAAAGGGTAGTGGTTATTGCCAAAATTCAACAGAAAGTCCTGGAGAGGGCAAAACCAAAATTTCAACCCAAAGGCAATTTGGGTAAACAACCCATGGCAAAAACTGATGCCAAACCTGCTCCCACCTATGGCAACCTATGGAGGGATAAACAACTTCGAGATTACAGAAGGGCAAATAACCTCTGTTACCAGTGTGGTGAGAAATATGAGCCAGGGCATGCAGAGGTTTGCAGCAAGAGGAACAAACCACAGGTCAATGCAATGATTGTCAATGACTTGGACAGGGAGCTGGATGAGGATCTCCTTAATGAAATGGCTATGAATGACATACTCGAAGAGCAATTTGGCCAACTATCTATCAATGCAATGGATGGCACTGAAGGCCTGGAAGCTTTCAAATTGAAGGGTAAAGTTCAAAATAAAACTATGCTGATTCTATTCGATAGTGGTAGCACCAATACCTTTGTCAGTACTAGTTTTGCACAATTACCAACTGTTAACATACCACCAATGCAAGTGAAGCTTCCCAATGGTGACTGTATAACCACATCCAAATTGGCACCTCAGGTCAGATGGTATATCTAGGGACACACATTTATTACTGATATGATAGTCCTCGATTCCCTGCCCTATGATGGCATTTTGGGTTATGATTGGCTCAAAGCACAAGGAAAAATGTTGTTTGATTGGAATGCTAAAACTATACAGTTGGAGCACCAAGGAAAAATGATCACTATCAAAGGTCTTCAACCACAGCATTTGGCATTGACTGCTATCACCACAAAACAGATTGGGAAATCCATGAAGGCTAATGAGGTCTGGGCATTTGCCATTATCAATGGGGTTCAGGACACAAAGGAGTTATCTCTATCCAAACTTGACAACCAACCAGATGATTTGAGAGAGTTGTTGGTACAATATGCAGACTTATTTCAGAACCCAAACCAGCTTCCACCACAAAGAGGGTATGACCATGCTATCCCTTTATATCCCAATTCCACACCAGTTAATGCTAGACCATATCATTATAGTCCACGACTCAAAACGAGAAATTGAAAACCAAGTCAAAAGATTTACTAGTTCTTTGGATTGATCACACCAAGTCACGGCCCCCTTTGCTTCTCGGTATTACTTGTAAAGAAGAAGGATGGGCGTGGCGATTTTTGTGTGGACTATAGGAAGGCGAATGATCGACTATTAAGAATAGGTTCCCCATGCCTATTGTAGAAGAGATTTTGGATGAACTAGTTGGTGCCACATTCTTCACCAAACTAGATATGAAATCGGTTACCATCAAATCGAGAATGATTCCAACGGATGAGCACAAGGCGGCATTCAAAACCCATCAAGGCCATTATGAGTTCAAAGTCATGCCATTTGGACTCACTAATGCACCTGCCACTTTTCAGTGCCTCATGAACCAACTACTGCAGCCCTTCCTGAGGAAGTTTGTCCTAGTATTTTTAGATGATATTCTCATCTATAGTACTTCTAGAGAGGATCATCTGCAACACATTCGACAAGTCTTTGAAGTTTTGAGACTGAATCAGCTATATCTGAAACTCTCTAAGTGTAGCTTTGCAAAGTCCGGCATTGAGTACTTGGGCCATATTATTTCAGATCAAGGGGTGGCAACGGACCACCCCAAAACTCAAGATATGCTTCAATGGTGCGATTCCAACTACTATGGCGAGCTTAGAGGATTCTTGGGATCACTGGGTACTACTGAGGAAATTTGTAAAGCACTATGGCCTCATTGCTAGACCTTTGACAAACATACTCAGATTGAAGCACTTTCAATGGTCAAACCAAGCACAAACTGCATTTGACAACCTCAAGCTAGCTATGACTACCACTCCGGTCTTAGCTTTGCAGTTTCAATCTGCAATTCAGTGGAGACAGATGCATGTCTTTGAGGGCATTGGTGCGTGTTAATGCAAAAGGCCAACCAATAGAATATCTAAGTAAAGCCTTGGGAGAGAAACACAAACACTTGTCTATCTATGAAAAAGAGTTTTTGGCATTGATTATGGCGTGGAGAAGTGGAGACCATATTCTGACTGCAAGAGTTCATTATTCTTACGAGATCACAAGTCCCTTTCTTATTTAACAGCGAGAACCTCCACACTCGATATGCAAAAAAGGCTATGACTAGGGTGATGGGATTAAATTTCAAGATAGTGTATAAGAAGGGAAAAGAGAATTTGGGTGGCGATGCTCTATCGAGGATCGCGGCATTTACTAGCACTACAAAAATTTGTTTCATATTCGCAACTGTAACACCCAGGTGTTATTTACCGATTAAGCTTTGGTTTGGACAAAAATAAGTTTATTTTTGTGTTTGGTTACGTTGTCGGTCGAAAAGGCGAAAAGAATAGGAATCCGAAAATAACCCCCTTGTCGGAAACCCTAGTTCCTATATCTTTTTATCCCCTTTTTGATATTTCAAAATCTATGCAAAAATTTGACAAAGCTTCCAAAAGCTAGTTTGTAGATCTTTTCTTGATGTACATTTTTGGTGTACAAAGTTTTTCAAGTTTTTATATATTTTTTAAAAGTAATTTTGAATTCAAATTTCTTCCTTTTTGATCCCATTTCAAAAAGTCATATTTAGAGGCCGAATTTGAAAATCTTCCAATTGTGAAAATTGTAGATCTTGAAATTTTAAGCAAATTTGCTTTTTGGAGTTTTTCGAGTTCGAGTTCAAATTTGTGGAGAAATTGATCAAAAACCGAAAGTTAGGGTTTGGGTGCTACGGTAACCGGTATGGATGCCCATGCCGCCCTTTGTCGTGGAGTCGCCGTCGCGGCCGTCTCGCGGCTTCGCGCGTCCACGTCAGCGGCGGCTGGGCGAGCTCTCGCTGCTGACCACCTCACCGATCCTCTTCTTTCTTTCTTAAAGCCGCCCGGGCCGTCGTCTTCTTTTTCTTTCTTTTTCCCGTCGCCACCGTCACCTCCCCCGCTGCGCCATGCCGTCGATGTCAACCTCCACCGCCCAAATTAGCGCGCCACAAGCTTCGCAACATCCTTGCGTTTCTTTTGAGCCCGTCGCGCGCACCGCATGGCTTTGAGTCGCGCCGCGCCCGTCATTTCTCCAGCGGCAACGGCGCGTCGTGACCCACCTCGTCGTCGTCGGCCCCATTCCGGTTAGCCTCACGGCGAACCACCTTGAGCCCTAGCTTCGCCTCGTTACACGATTATGGACGGGCTCGCTCTTTTACGCGACGCGGCGCTCGAGCGCCGCCGGACGCCATCGTTGCCGCCGGGAGAAACGCCGCCACCGCCCATTTGTCGCCGCCCGCGAGCATATCTCCGCCTTGCCTCCGTCAAAACCAGGCGAGCGACACACGGAACCCGCGGTGAGCTCCCCGGTCACGAATGTGTCGTCCGTTCGTCGTTTCGCGCCGTAGTAGCCACCGGAGCGCCGGCCGGCCGGCGAGTTTCGCCCTTGCCGTCTTTGTCACACCCCATTTCTGGAGGTTCCTTAATCACACGTATTTGCGCCGGGATCACGCACAAATACGCCCTAATTAAGTGTAGATATGATATCAAAAACTATACTTTTATTGCTATTAAGGAAAATATGATCTGGGGTTTGGGTTTACATGACTTCGGCCATAGGCCTACTATTATAAACCTATCGGAGATCCTACGCGGCACCTATAATAGGGCTCCATTCCTACAGGCAAGCTTGGGTGCGGACAAACCCACGGACTTACTCCTATTGTGCGATCCTATAACTTCGATCACAACGTCTTCACGTAGCGTCTTCGTGGTTTCTCCGTCTTCAGGTGTGGTCCATCCTCATGTCATCCTTCGTGGCTCGATTTCCTTGGATACACTCCTGCAGGTGGCATTCTAAAAAGAGAAGAGGGGTGAGTACTTTTCGTACTTTCGGCAAGTCCAAACCGAGGGGGTTGAAATTATTAGGGGTTGGGCCCTAAGCGAGTCTCTAAAAGCTGCTCTTGCTAGTTCCCGAACTAATTATCAAAGCTCAAGGTACAAGGTCACATACGGATTCTCTTATGTGTTTCTAATCATAGATGTTCCGGCCTAGCATTTGCCCATTCAAGGGCGTGGCTATTCGAATAGATTTAGTTAACTCTGCGAGAGGTTGTACAAATTTCCCCACACGATAGGCGTTGTCTACACCCATGGCCTATGGTTCGACAGCCCCCTAACGAGATCCGTACCCGCTTGGGTGCTACCTAGGTATATTGGTATAATCTTCACCCGCGACTTCTCGGGGGTTGGAAGGACAACACGCCACCCTAAAATGGCGCATCACCCTAGACAATATGGTGATACCAAATCACCCACGGCTTTCTGGGTAATACCTAATTACCCAACCTATCTTTGTCAACACCACTCTTAATCTCAAATCATCAATATGTGCCTCTAACCTTTGCGCCCACCGCGCCCAAACACTTTAAGTGGAAGACCACTCGGCATCCACGCCAGCCGGGACATGGGGCCACTCTCCCCACATCTGCTCCTAATAGGTCGCTTGCCTGCTCAGGCCACCTTGGATCCCAATTATACCTCAACCCAACGGGGTGTGAATCAAGCCGTCCCATAAGCGGCGTGTGGTCGCATGCGAAATATCGCACTAGGTAGAAGGTCTATGAACCGGTCCTTAGGGAGGCGAGCATCTCTCCGCGAGATTCATCCCGATTGCGATTAGTCCACCTCCATGTAGACTATCACCACTCACCTTTTGTTGGAGGGTTCACATTCTTACTTAGGTTACATCGATCTTATTTATCCATTTTATATCATCATTCATCATTATATTAAGGTCATGATTAAGGGGGGTAAGGACTTGCCTCTATCCAGCGAAGAGTATATCCAAGGTTCTTGTCCCTGCTCTTGATTCACGTGGCTTGGTGTAGCGATGCTCGGGGTTCATCGGACGGTCGTGCGATCTCCGGCGACAACAAACATGAAACACAAGCTTAGCCATCAAAGCAAAGCGACGTTCCCTACGTGGGTTAGTTTTAGGGGTGGATGGATAGATTACTATCTACTCCTATCATTATTACGTAAGTTTGAAGTAGGATAGGAGAAAGAGAATCCACCTAATGTTCACTATCATGTGAACACGAAGGACATGATAGGGTTGGTTTCCTATAGGTCCGTGCGGGGTTAGTGACACATGCGCTTAGGCATGCGTATATGCTTAGGGTTAGCGGGGGGTTAGGATCTAATCTAGGGTTAGCCACACATATGATACTCGTCGTCATGCATACCCTATGTGTGTATAGGACATGTATACTAGAGTGTGTGTCACGGAGTACACATACACGGTATACGGCTAGGTTAGGGGTTAGCCATGCGTAGAATACAATCGATAGGTATATACGTATATTTATTTATATTTCACAATACCACTCTATGCATTTATATACATACATAACCTACCGCGTATATCTAGCATGTGGACAACTACGTGTGTGTATATTCGAGTATTCATGTACGTGAGAGTGTACACGCATACAAGAATATACTGATTGCAAGGTGTGGGTTAGCGGAAGGGGTAAGCTAGGGTTTACGTAAATCTACGGTCTTGCGATTAAATAAATATAAATCATACATAAACTAGAATTTAAGTGGGCATCAAATAATGGAACAATGGCATTAAAATGTAGGGAATGATTTTTAGAAGAATTATGGAAGTGGAATGGATTAATTTGGAGTTGAAACGAAAAAGATATGAATTTTCAAAGTTTAATAAGATTTCACTAAATGACTTAAACTATGGAAATGTTTTCTGGGAATTTGGAAATTGGGAAACTGGAATGTAAAGGCTTGGGTAGGATGTGGAGTGTACCTAGTTTATTTAGGAATTTTCTGGGATTTTTCTAATAACTGGAAAATGGACTTTTACTTCTCTGTGTGCAGTTGCTGGGTGCACGTAGCATTTTACTCTATGCTGACGCGCGGGGCCCAGACTGCCTGCTGCACTGAACCGTGCACATGGCCCATCAGGCCATGAGCCGATCTAGGCTGTTCCTCCCTTCTCTCTGTATTCCTCATGAACCGGTTCCATTTAAAAGGGGGAAAGGTGGGTGGCTCTATGACACATGGGACCCATGGAAGGAGATAAGGTGAGGAATTGTTTCACAGACGCTGCTGCCTTCGTTCACGGGTCGTCATCGTTCCCCATCCGTCACCGTGGAACTGAGCGAGGGAGAGAGAGATAGCGGGGCTGGGAGAGGGGGAGCTGATCGCCGGCGGCGAGGTGGACGTGCTGCGCGCGGTGGCAAGGCGAGCGGGTGGCAGCGGCTTGGCGCGGCGTTCCGCCTGCGCGGGCAGCGAGCGCGGCATGCCCGGCTTGCGCGCGGCGAGCGTGGCAGCGTCCTCAGCGCGCGCTGCTTCGGCAACGTCGGCGCCCTGGCGCTTGGCGGCGTGGAGCGCGTGCGGCCGAGCGCGGCACGGCACCCACGGCTGCTGAGGCCACGGCGGAGCACGGCGTGCGGTGAGCGGCGGACGCGGCAGCGGCACCGTTGGCGCGACGCGGCGCTCGGCGTCCCCTCGGCGGAGCGCGTCGGCGGTCCCGGCAGCAAGGCCTTGGCGCGGCGGCCTTCCCATCCTTGACGCGGCAGCGGGGCGCCATGACGACGGCAGCGGCTCCGGGTCCTTGGAGCAGAGGAAGGGGAGAGGGAAGCAAGATCGCCGCCTGGACGCGAGCTTCACCTTCTTCGAACTCCTCCTCGACTCCGAGCTCCGGGGCGAGGTCTTGCGGCACCTAGGGCCGGCTATTTATAGCCGCGGCGGAGGGGCGCTCGCCGGAGATATTTTCCGGCATGGTCCGCGCGTTGCTGTGGCCTCGTCGCCGGTCACAGCGAACGTCGGCGCAAGACGACGACAGAGGAGGGCGGGATGCGAGCTGGCGTCGAGCTGGTGGCACAGTCCCTCTCGTGCGGCGCGTGGTGGCTTGGACAGCCATGGCCGTGCTCCAGTTGGCATGCCGGGAAATGCGTCGACGCAGAGGGCGGTGGAGCACAGGGTTCAACGACGCTGCTGTTTGCTCGTCGTCGTCCACAGCGGATGTCGGCAGATGGCGACGACGGTGAAGGGTGGTGGCGCAACAGGACTGCGGGGGAGACAGGCTGGGTTGATGGGACGGCTCGTGGTGGCAGCGCCATTGATGTGGTGGCAGTCTGGCGACCGCACTGTTGGGTGGTCGATGGGAATAGGGCAGCGCGTGCAGCTTGTGCGCGCGTGAAGCAGAAAGAAGGAAGGGATGGAGGTGAGAGGTGGAGTTGGCGGGTGGGGCCTGCTCGTCATAGAGAGGAAGGGAAGGGAAGGGCTGTTGGGCTGCTGTTACGTGCTGGGCTGCCTTGTGCGCGAGTTGAGCAGGGCTTGGGGAGGAAAAATGAGCCCGAGTGGCTCTTCCTATTTTGTAATTCCTTTTCTTTTTCATATACTTATATGCACATATATATATATATGTATACTCTCACCTTTCATATATCATATAAATATATTTGGGTGTAGGTACACATATAATGATCATGCTTATACTCGTATATGTAAGATGACTTTCTTTGTTTTCCCAGAAAAATAAACTAGGCACCTTGAAAGAGGATTTTGGAATTGTGATGGTGGTTCGAGGGGGAGGTCCAAGGGGATTATTTGAATTGGATTTTGGGGATAGTTGGAGATAGGGTGGTTGATGGATCGGAGAGGGTCAAGAGGAAATATATTTGGTGAAGGATGATCAAGGAAGTGATGACAAGGAATAATTATTTGATGCCGAAATAAACTCTAGCTCAACAAGCGGACAAGCAAACACTCAAGCAAGGATCTAAATTCTATATGGTGAATTTTGATGCGGGGTTTTCAAAAACAGGTTTTAGGTTGGGCGAAATTAAATCAAGTCGGTTTTAGTTGTAATTATAAAAAGTTCAAATTTTTAGTGATTTTTAAAATGATGCAAAAACATCGGTGTTACACGTCTTGCCGCGCGGCCACAGGCGCGTCCGTGTGGAGGTCCCGTTTGGTTCGTTTGTGTGTGAGGGATTTAGGTCGCCACGTGGCGTCTTTGTGCGCGATGCTCGATGCTCGCCGCCGGCCGGAAGCCCCGTCGAGCCTTGCCATTCCGGCCGAGCCACCGTGACGCTGCTCGCTCTTGAGTCCTTCGTGGACCGAGTTTGCAAATTAGAAACGATTAAGGGGGCTAAGTGAAAAGTCCGTGACTTACCTAAATAGTGTCAAATAGTAGTTTGGACTTGTTTGCTATTTTATAAAGGTCTAGGGTCTTTTATGTAAGGTTACGGGGAAGGCACCGCAGGCCAAAGTGGGCCGGCTGTCACTATTTCCCTGTGCCGGGCCGAGCACGATCTTTGGTGTCGACTTTTCGGCCCGAAGGCGGTTTTGTTTTAAAATTGTTTATTCAATTTCCTTTATTATGAATAGTGCCTAATTTTGTGATTTTCATATAAATTCAAATCTTGCTTCAAAAATTCTGAAAATTTTTGTAGGGTCTTCTTATGAGTATGTTTACATACGAAAATTATGAAACTTGAGTTTTGAGTAGTTCTTGCATGTTTTAAAAATATAAATTTTAATTGAAAAATGCATCTTCCATGATTTTTAGAAAATAAAATATATTTACAAAATTCATGAAAATTTATTTGGTGCTGTTTTTTATGATGTGACCTGCTTGTATAAAAAGTTTGGAGTCATTTTGAAATGTTTAAATTATTTTCTATTTTATGCTCTATTATTTTATTTGTTTAAATGTAATGTTTAGTGTTTAATGACTTAGGATTTGTGTGACTTTTGGATTGTTTTGTGAATCTTGGGTCATACCACAATCAAATGGTCCTTGAAAACTCCTTAGGCAATGGTGATGATATCTTGTAGAGTAGTTCAACAAGTTGGTTTTGTTGGGTCACAACTTTATCGTGAAGGAAAGTTGTACTCAAGTGTTTATCATTTCATGCATCCATCAAGCATCATATTTATACTTCATCATGCTAAAGCATGCATCATCATTTACGTGTAGTGAGCGAGAGTGATGTGGTTTCACGATGACCAAGCTTTGGAGAAGGTGCATTCACGAGAGATGTTGGTGTCAAGTGTGACTTTGGAAATCCGATGTGGAATCGACTTTCCTCGCAAACACGGGCAAGCCCCGGAGCATAAACCCTTCTCTCGTTTTACAAATTCTTTATTCACCTTAAGTCTAGTGTAATGTGCATTAAGTTAATAAGAGTTGGTTGATACCGTTGTTTGTATGACTACCTTGAATTTCGATTATTCTAATGTTATCCCACTAGTATGAGTAGGTCGTTTCTCTAAATGCTTAGTAATGCTTAGATGTCGGTAGAAGTCGAATGATGGCTTCATCATTCGCGAGATATAGATTTTACCTTTGTTCCTTCTGGCTTTGGAAAAAGAGAACACCCTGACGGTGGTTCATGAGAGAATGTTTATGGATATGGTAGTGATGAATTTGAGATCGACGCCGGGGCGTAGGTTGAAAGCCGGCGGGATACCTAGGCGTGCTTGTCCGTGTTGGTCGATAAGGACCGTCCCCGTTGTTTGGATTGTTAAGTTCGGGACTTTTTGAGCGCAAGTTGCGCTTGAGACCGTTTGGTCAATGGCACGGCCGCTGGTTGTCACCCCCCGTGTCGGTCGACCTAACTAGCCACATGCCCCCTAAGCGATCTCCGGAGGTATGCTAAATCGAGGAACGGACAACCGCGCCTTTGGGGTGGAGAGATGGCGGGAGTACAAGATACCCTCGGGGGTTAAAGTCCCGGATTGGAGGTGTACTGTATTCTCGGGTGGCGATGGACCCAGTCCCGTTTTGGACGAACTGAGTGAAGGTTGATATATGCAAGCTTAAGTGCTACATATGTCGTGTGGTTAGGGAACCCCAGCTGGGTATTAATCGATTCGCGGATCGCCGTTGCTTCTCGGATATGAAGACCCGTTCTTCTGCCCATTCATCGTAGTAATTGAAGAAACAAGGTTACTCATGGTTATGAAAGAAAAAGAGATGCAGAGATAAGTTGAGATGTGTTGCTTAAAAAGTGTTTGAGATAAAACAGGTGCAAATCTAGCTTTATTTATGCTCCAATAAAATTTATGCTAAAAATATTGAAAGTAAGGATCCACTTGTAGTAAGCTTTTCTGCAAACTTCCCTTTTCTAGCTTTACTTCCCTTAAGCCAACATATCCTTGGAGTCTTTTCTTTTTGTCGGGTAAGTCTTGCGGAATACATTGTGTACTCAGGGTTTGTTAACCCTTGTTGCAGGTGCTGACTCTTGCTGCTAACCAAGGTTGTGTCGGTGGGCTCGACATGATCTGGTTATCCCTTATAGTTCTACTGAGTTTCCGCAAATTAAGTTAAGTTTACTCAAATGTAACTTACTCACAATTGTAAAATTAATGTTAGTATTCTTCCGCACTCTGATCTGTATTTTTGTAACAAATGTTGTAATGTTGTAGCTACTCCTTTGTTGATCCTGGTATGAGAGTGGTGTAATCGGATTTTCGATGACACCCGACAGGCTTCTTAAGTTATTGGGTGCATCTGCACAGCTGTCAGAGGTCTTTGGGACAAAGACAGGTGCAGTGGGCCCAATAATTAGGAGGTTCTGTCACAGCAACCACAGTGGTTACAAGAAGTTTACAACTCCTATGTCACTGATGCACAAGCCCAGGAGTTGCTGACCCAATTAGCCATCTCTAGCCCCAATGAATAGGGTTTCAGCCTGGACCAAGGACTGATAAAAAAAGGCAACCTAATCTGGATTGGTGCTAATTTTGCTCTACAAACCAAACTGATTGCTGCATTCCATTCATTTGCTATAGGAGGGCATTCAGGTGTCAATGCCACCTATCATAGGCTTAAAAGGCTGTTTGCTTGGAAAGGGTTAAAAACAGATGTGGATAACTTTGTCAAGCAGTGTGTGGTGTTTCAGCAAAGCAAACATCTCCACACTCATCCAGCAGGGCTTCTGCAACCTTTACCAATACCTGAGGGTATCTGGCAAGAGTAATCCATGGATTTCGTGGAAGGTTTACCAAAGTCAGAAGGGTTTAGTGTCATTATGGTCATTGTAGACAGATTCACAAAATATGCCCACTTTATACCCTTAAAGCACCCATACACAGCAGCATCAGTTGCCCAGGTCTTTCTAGATCAAGTGGTGAAAATCCATGGACTGCCACAGCGCATTGTCAGTGATAGAGACAGGATCTTTCAAAGCAATTTTTGGAAGGGGCGCTATCCGATTACAAGGTAGAGTTGGACTTGTCTACTACTTACCATCCACAGACAGATGGTCAAACCGAACGTGTCAATCAATGTATGGAGATGTATCTCCGTTGTTCAGTGCAAGATTCCCCACAAACTTGGAAGAAGTGGCTGCCACTAGCTCAGTTGTGGTACAACTCTTCATATCACACCGCTCTTGGCTGTTCACCCTTCAAAGCTCTCTTTGGCTATGAACCCAATATTGGTGCTGACATTTCTTCTACACCTAAGACACCTCAAGACATAGCAATGGTCATTGAGAACAGGGGAAGCTCACTTCAAGATTCTCGGGCAAAGGCGGAGCAGTACGAGAATAGAATGAAGATGCAGGTGACAAAAAGCGAGGTGGACGAGAACTTTTGCGGTTGGAGATAAAGTTCTTCTCATGTTACGACCTTACACCCGGTCTTACATTTGCAAGCAGGCCTTACCCCAAGCTATCATACAAGTTCTTTGGTCCCTATGAAGTGCTCGAGACGGTTGGTAAGGTGGCTTATAAACTTCAGTTGCCCGAGCACAGTGAGATCCACAATGTATTCCATGTGTCCCAACTCAAGCAATTCATCCCTGATCATACACCTGTGTTTTCAAAGTTGCCTAGTACTATCAAAGTTGCCTAGTACTACTGATCTGCAGGTTGCTGATACGATGCCGGCAAAGATACTACAACGCCGTTTGGTGCGCAAAGGCAACGCAGCAATACCGCAAGTGCTCGTCTTATGGACGAGGATTGCCCGGCTTCAACCACTTGGGAAGATTACCACGTCCTCAAGGTGAGATTTCCATCGGCACCTGCTTGGGGTCAAGCGGATTCTCGAGGCGGGAGGAGCTGTCACAACCCATGAGTCCCAGGAATGATGGCACAGGGCACCCGTGGCGTATCTTTGAAGTGAAGGCGTACTCTATCGTTTACATATGTAATAAGTGAATGACGAGTGGGTCCATGGGACCGTAACACCTTTCCCTTTTATACTCCGGCGTGAGTTAATTGGCTTGTAAAAACAAGTTAATCTACAAACCTCTATATAGAGAACCCCCACTTAGGGAATTCTCTCGCACCTCCTTGCGCCACGTCATCAAGGCCCACACCCACCATGACAAGTCCAGGCAGCCGAAGAGCAGAAGTCATCATCCAATTCAAACCGAGGCACAAAAAATTAAATAGCCATTGTCGTGCTTGGCTCCTGGCCTCCCTGTCGCGTGCGGCTGTTCTGCTTCCTTAATATGGAGGCCACATGCCTATAAATCCGGTCCTCCACATGAACCTCAGCACCATCCTCGAGATAGACGCCACATTGAACAAGATAGAGAGGCCTCATCGATCGATCCACTGAAGCCAGGGAAACAAGTCAAGAAGCCTATGTATACGTCGTTTCGTTTGTATCTGTGACTGCCGTGTATGTGTTTGTTTGTTTCATCACATAAACAACATATAGTGTGAGTTTGGGACTTAATTCAGGTCTGTGATTCTGATTTATTACCATTTAGAATGAAACTTCTATTTATGGCTTTTCTTTTTACGATCATACCTAACGCGTATTTCATTAAATAGAATAGAATTTGTCTGTAAGTTTTCCCTGCTTCATATGAAGTTTTTTTTTTTTTATAAACTTTCTATTCCCGCAGCAACGCGTTTGTTAAATCGAAAACCGAAAGAGACAGAGGTGTCCTCTGCTCGTCGGCGTCCGCGATATTCCTGTGCGTCTCACGTCTCCGGTGATCGCCGGACGGCCAAAACTACGTGTTACAGAGGATCCACCATGCCAGGGCGAGGCTCCGGCCACGGACAGGCGAGAGCGCGAGCCGCACCGGGGCACACGCTTCGGCGGCGCGAGCTGGATCCGCGAGCGGGCTCCGCCATGCGCGGGCGCGGGCGGGCATGCGCGAGCGCGGGCGGCGAGGGCGGGCACGGGCGAGCGCGGCCCTGTTCCAGCGGGGCCGCCGGGGCTGGGAAGCAAGAGGTTGCAATAGCTCAGGCGCTCGGGAAATTTCGACTAGCAATCAGGCAATGAATTGCATGTAATTTGCCTCGATGAATTGCTTCTTGATTGAATGTAAGCAAGAAAGCAAGCAAGAATTACTACAAGCAATAATCTATACAAATTGATATCCAATTCAATGAGAAACCGAACTCAACGAACAGATTTGATGAATTCTGACATTTTGTTCGCCTCCCCCTGCTTCCAATCTGTAAGCTTCTCGAGGAGGCATCATCATTGCATTTGGTCCTTGGCGCATCGAATCGAATGCTTTTAGTAGTAGAATCAGTAGTAGCAGCGGCCAACGGGAACGGGCGGCGGCTATAGCCAGGCGTTGCGGAGCTGGAGCTCGACAGGGTCGCCGAAGCACTGCACCCGCGCGAGGCAGAAGTGCGTGCAGAACCCGGCCGGCGAGCGCACGCGGCAGGTGTCGAGAAGGTAACACGACGCGCGCTCACCACCAGCGGACGGAGGAAGCCGAGGACCAGGGGCGGGCCGCTCGGCGGAGGAACAGTGGCGGCTGGAACGGACGTTTTTTTAACGAGGCTAACGAAACGGGTATCTGACATTCAATGTCAGGGCAGGGGCAATACCAGTCTTTTGGCACCCCAAATCCAACATAGACGAGTGCGGTGGCGTGCCACATCAAATGTTCGAAAAAAATCTTAAATATGTATCGTTTTTCGCGGTGAAGAGTGTTAAAAAAATAGTGACAACCGGTAAGCTGCTATATGAAGAGTGTACATCCGGTAAAGGTGCTAAAAAGTTATATCCCTCGAATCACCCCTCAAAGGTAGTCGCACGTTGCAACTATTGCCCAGGTTAAATTAAATTAAATAGAGATGTTCTATGCTATTTGATGCCTCATCACCAAATTAAAAACCAACGTTATTTCTTGCATGTGCAGTTTGTTCATATCGATATCAATCTACTGAATTACTCAAAAACAATAGATTCTGACATACTTCAACGATCAATCCAGTCCTTGAACAGAAGCATCATGTACAGGGGCACATTCAGAGCCGCAATAACAACAATCGACTGAATGACACGGAACAACCGTTGGAGCACCTTCCGTACTCTCGATTTGCTACCGCGGGCCAGCTTCCCTCCATCTTCTGATGTCATCTCAGAACCCATGTCGACATGAATAGATGAATCAGGCTCCAATTGGTGTCTTCCTGCTGTTGCCCTTGCAACAACACTTCCACTGCAACAACGTTGCAAAATCATATCATCATACAAAATACAATACTACAGTTAAAAGGAACGAAATTATTCAGCTGTGTCAAGTATCTATAACCATCATCCAAGAAGCACATACCGCCCTGTAGGTCTTGGGTCTGAGCTAGCACTTGGGGTCTTTGCCACTGCTTTTTAACGAGGTGCATGGATCCTTCCGCATCAAAAACCATATCATATTCACCGTCTTCCTCGTCATCTTTTTCCTTGGTTCTTGAAAGCAGTTCGGCACCCACCGACCTCATGAAGCTCATGAATGTGTTCATGTATGGAAGAGAACTGAGACCATTTGTTGGCCAAAAGACTAGGAGAAGGATGGTCACTACAAACTGGCAAATATACCTGTACAAACAGTTCAAGCAACAATGATGTATAGTTCAATTGTAATTCTTGTAAATAAATACAAGTATAGAACAGGCAGAAAGTGCTGTAACCATTACCAGACATAAATATGGGTTTGTTTAGGCAGAAAACAAAGGTTCGTCACAACCTCGTGTTCCACATCAGTTGAATTTTGTGACGCCTTGGGTCCAGCAGATAGCAGCATAAAAGATGGATAGAGATTTCCTTGCTGCCAACTTATAGTCCCCAGCGTATGCTGTGGCATAAACAGTTCCATTAGAGGCAAAACTTGGAACATGTGGCAACAGAAAGCTGCAATTCTTTTACCTCTGTAACTGGCCCAAAAGGAGTGGAGTGGACGACTGTGCATTGGTCATGATCATGGCCTGAGAGCACAAGGACCTACAGAGGGATTAGCTGGATTAAAATACACGCATATGTTAATCTAAATCTCTTCAAACAGAAGCTTACGGTTTCAACAAGCTTAGCAAAAGGTCAGAAGTCTCTTTAGTTAGATAATTTTGGTAGCTGCAACAAAACGGTTGCCTTATATCAGTCCATGTCTTTGCCAAAAATAGTTTTTAAGACCACTGGTGAGAAGTGATTTTACAAAAAAATGCATCAGGGAAAACCAGACTGCAAAAAACTGAGATACCACTAATCACATAGGCAATTCTTCAAAACAGGATAGAAAAGTTGATACCAAAATTAAATCACAAGTCAAAGCAACAATCATCGTTTACCAAGTCAAATGATAATTATGTGTAAATACAAAATTAATTGAAACATGAAAGTAGCAAAGCAGTAGAGTGTGAGGAAGAACATACGTGATTCCTTGGTGTAAGGCAGCATGAGATACTCTCTGGAACAGATTAAAAACAATCAGCAAGCTATTCATATGATTGACTGAATTGTTCATGTCAGAACTTGTAGAATATTATAAACAAATAAAATTCGAGGATGATCCTACATATTAAAAAAAAAAAGAATAATTCAGGGCAAAAAAAAAATCCATGCGAACTGTGTTTGCCCTTATGCCCGAAATGTGCATATGCAAGTTTGACGAATTACTTTTCCTAGCACAGAATTAAACATGTTTTTTTTTTTGGTAAAAGAATACCTGATTTATAACAGGTGATGAACGATGTGGGCCACAAGGAAAGTTATCAGGTCGGTATAGTGGAATATGTGTTAGTAGAACCTTTGGGTTCGATGCATTACCTTAAAGAGAAGAAGAAAAAGTTAAGAATGAGAGTAAGTGATAGCATCTGTAAATAATTTCTGATCATCTGTATAAGGGCATACCTGGAGATAGAGTTTTAATGAACTCCCAAGAGGGCGACCTTTCTTTGCTTTGTTTAGGTCCTGCTAGAAAGATGGTAAGTTGGTAAGAGTTTTTAGCTGCAGAAAGCAGATGCATCGCAGGAAAATCGTGGACAACTTGAGAATATTAATCACGAAGAAAAACAATCAAATCTTAGATTCTAAATCTAAAGTATGAATCAATGTTTGTACGAGGATTATTGATTTCTTTATTGCTGTAATGCACAGGTCGAGGTGAAGAAACGTACCATCAAGTGTTTGGGCATCAACAACAACAAAGTCCACCTTCCTGCAGAAAATTGATAATTTCTTGATCCAAATTCTTTTTCATACCGACTGAGCACCTACATGAAAAATGAATAAAATTATACAATGTAATATGTAAATATTTGTCTTCTGAACACTACATAGTTACAGAAAAGCAGAAATCATAACTATAATAATTTAGTTGCATATGCATTGATTTTGCTAAGGTATACAATTCATGGACTGTGACTTAATAAATTTGGTAAATTGTAAATTTCAGATTACAATGAGAAGTTTGTTATATGTCCAAATAGCCTCTTTGTAATATGACAAAGCCATGAAGAACCAACCAGCTGAGAGAAAAAAAAACAGTGATAGGGTTCAGCAGGGTGCTACAGCCTACAAACATCTCTTTGCAAAGATTAAAAACACACCAAGAGGGACCACTTGCAGCAATTAGCAAAGCAATGATCTAGGCTCAGGAAATGTTTTTTTTTCTCGAAAAACAGAGGAGAACTGTGCATCATTATATTAAGAAACAATGGGAAAGAACCCATACAACACACCCGAGGCCAACCCAAAGGGCAATCCGCGGGGACACAAACTCACAGCAACTCAAGCCAAAACTCCCCAAACCCTAAAACCTAAATGCGTCTGTCTGTTTCAAGCTCAGAAAACATTGCAAACTTCAGTTCTGGCTGCACTTGGTGAAAAAGTTCAAATCGTGGAAAGGGTGTCACCCAGAGTTTCAGCAACAGGGACCAAGTCTGGGTGGTCCCTAGATGAGAAGAAACTACTTATAATCTTAATGGCAAGGAAGGCTAGCTTTGCATAGAGCGTGTATGGCTGATAAAATAAAATACCTTTGGAAATAAATAACTGCATGAGATTACAGAAAGTAGTAAATGGAAAGCTCGCAGGGGGCATGGAAACTGTGGTTAATCACCTCAGGATGAACTGAATGAAATGCTGAGTAACCGATATCATGATTGCCTGAAAGGTAGTAGATAGGGATCTGTGGCTTTGTTCTTTGTTCATTCAGGCTGAATATATGTTTAAATCGAAACAATGATTCCTGCCACCTGAAAGGTTTGGAACACAGATTAGGGAAAGAATACAAAGTTAAATGGCGAACAATTTGATCATTATGTCATGAAATAAGTTCTGAGTAATGTTAATGTATATCAATGCAAAAACTAATGAAGGAAACTAACAAAAAAAAGAAACATAAATACGATCAATTCACAGAGCAGACATTATTTTGGACCCCAAAAATAATGGATAAGAAAAAAGGCTGCTAAAAGGCAAACTACCATCAGTACTGCTACATGACAATAAAACATTTCTTATTATCATTTTACTTGAGTAGCTCAACCATTGATATAGATAGGAGGTTCATCCCACGATGATGACATGCTATTCATGTGTATTGTATACACATCCAAGTCTTTTGTTGGGTTAAATTAACACTAATAATGGTCATCAGCGCTTTAGGTTTTCCAGTGTGTAAGATAATTGTTACATAAATACTAGTTATGCCAGTGACTGTGTGTAGGAAGTTAGGAACACATCTATTTGCTGGTAGGAAATATATAAGGTAAAATAGATAGGTGGTTATACAACAAAGATAATATGGAACTGTCGTAAGGATAAATTGCATCTGCCAAAAATGCTGTGTGTTTGCACTCTAATTATTAAGTACTACACATTACATTTCAAATTGTACCATCTACCTTTCAAGCACACACGATAGTCCCAATCATCACAAGAAAACTTAGTATTAGATAGAATATTGATAAGTGAACTTCGTGAACCAATTAAAAGATGAATTAGAAATCAATATCCGTGCCTTACTCTTCATCGGACATGTACGGGCCTCCATCAAAGTGATCACCAAGAAATAAGACCACATCAGGTTGGAATGGCAGTATGGTAGACTGGAAGGACCTTCTCATGTTCAAATCCGTGAAAAACTCAGCAGCTTGGAGACCAACTGAGCTTGATGGAAGACCAAGGGAGGTGCTGTCCATAAGCTGCAACGGGAGGAAAAAAACTTTTTCAGGAAGGAGCAACATATTCAAAACAAATTTTGCATTCCATGACTGGTTTAACAGCAGAATTGCACAAAATAATGCTAGAAAGGGGAACTCACCTGTGGGTCAGCAACAACAGCAACCTTGACATGGTTATTCTGTCAAAAAAATGTTGGAGAAATGTGATTGTAAGATAACAATGACATCGTGCAAAATCGTGACTCGCTGGTCCACTGAAATTCAGTTTTAAGGAAATAATATGCTCGTGCAAGATAACAGAATTTTCATACAAAATTCCTGAATTACTACTCCACTGAAAACTATCATCCCTAGCCTCAATTAGAGCAAGTATTATGGAAGGTTGTAAGCCGGCTAAATACTAATGTGGAGGAGAGAAGAGAGGAGAGAGAGGAGAAGCGGGCTGCAAGCTTACAGCCAGCTTGGGCACAATAACCAAGAAACTATGTAAGATAGACAAGTGGGCCCTGTATTAATTAGAAAGATGTATGGGTGGTGGGGGGGGAAGGTCAGTAAGGAGCTTACAGCCCGAGCTTGCCGGCTCAGATATAATACTTGCTCTTACTACCGTGTGCCGAATTAATTGCATAGGACTAGCCATAAAGAGTACAGCATGATTTGTGAAGAAGCCAAAAAACAAGTGTAAGCAATGCCTTATCAAACTTAACAAGCCTGCAAAAAACTGTATTGCAAGCACTGCACAGCCTTAATACGTGAGAATTCAGTATACTAGGTAACCTTTTGCCTCGGTGAGATCGAAATGCGTGCCTAAGCAAAGGATGAGCAACTGCTACGCAACCCTAGCTTAATCGACCCGGTGCTAATTTCTGGATCCAGAACAATGACGATTTGGAATCCTAAGAAACCCCCTGTGTCAAAAAAAACCGTCGCACAAATCAGCGAAGCTACGTACTCACCAGTGGCGAGGAGGAGGAGGACGACGAGGAGGGCCACGAGCATGCGAGGTAGGAGGCCCAGTAGGCGCCCATCTCGCCGTAGAGCAGCGCGGCCGCCCACGCCGCGCACAGCAGCAGCGTCAGCCGCGTGGCGCTCTGCATCTCCGCCTCGCCCGCTCTCAACCCCTCCTGCCAGCCGGTAGGGGCGGGTGGCCGCGTGCAGCAGCTGGATCCCGGCGGTTGGGTGGCGTGTCCCCGGCCGGACGCCGGGAGAGTTGAATGCAAGCAGAGGTTTTGGCGGAGTGGGATCTACTGATCGCGGAGCCGAGGCAGGCTCAGGTCGGGTTCGGGTCGATGGTCAGCGCCGGAGCCGAGGCAAGTTGTGGAAACAGACCACCGTCCACGTGTAATCAATCAGATCCAAACGAAATTTTCATAAACATCAGAACATGAAACCTTTTCTTTTGCGAGGGAAGACATAAAATTAATCCTCCATTTCAAATTCTAAGTTATTATTCTAGATATAGATATATAACTTTTACCGTATAGATGGAATTTACTCTAGATTTAGTTATATACCAAAAGATATTTAAATTTAAAACAAAATGTACTCCCTCTGTTTCAAATTATAATTCCTTTTAACTTTTTTTGTTATATCTATTTCGCTCTACATCTAGATATATAATAATATGTCTAGATACGTAACCAAATGGATGAAAAAAAAAAGTCAAAGCGATTTATAATTAAAAATGGAAGAATATCAATCCCTATCCACCTATATACAGTACACATGCTATTTTAAGACTTATATAAATACTAGGATTATGCCCGTGCGTTGCTTCTGAGGTGTTATATTGCTCACTTGACACTTCCATTCAATAAGATTACATGCTTCCAATAAGATTCTGACTTGTACTCATTTTAAATTTCAAATGCTAATCAAGTTCTATATCTGTCCGATCCTATGCTCTGTTCCAAAAAACATGTAATTATAGGAAGCGTGCTAGTCAAACGATGTCATCTTTAACTAAACTTATAGCAAAAAAAGTATTAGCATTTATGACTCGAACAAATTTATTATGAAAATATATTTCACAACTAATCTAAATGTACTTATTTTATCTCATAAATGTTGGTACTTTTCCAAATAATTTTAGTCAAATTGCATGTTTTGTGGAGCGAAGGGAGTTTTAAGTTTTTTTAGATTCCGATAGAGGTTTTTCCCATCCTTTCTTTTTAGATTTTGCTCATATTCATTTTAAGTTTTTTTTTCCTTCTAAAATAGGGTTTTTTTTTGTGAATCTTCTAAAATAGGGTTTGGGTTCTTCATCATGCACAGGTATCTTTTTTTCCATTGCATGCGGTCATGCAAATCTAGTGGGATGAAAATAATAGTTTTTTTTTTTTTTAGCATGCAAGCTGCCGTGGGTTGTCCTAGCCAAGCATGTGGGGGAGTTTGCCGAGGCGAGGCGAGAAGGGGGCGGCGCGACGTCCCTCCGCCGGTAGAGTCTATGTTTAGTTCTTTTTAGTAGTAGGATAAACGCATAGCTAGCTCAAAACTTCAATATGGAATCTCTAGAATATCATTGAACTAGAAGCCTAGCTCTCAGCCGCTCCCTCTTCATCGATCTCAAACCCAACAAAATTAGACCTATACTCCCTCCGTTTAGTGCACTTTGGTTTTTTTAGATACATTGTTTTTGCTATGCCATCTAGTTATACGCTACTATGTCTATATGCATAGTAAAAAATGCATCTATGAACCGTAAACGACCTACAATTTGGAATAGGGGAAGTAGTATTTAGTCGGTTTTGTCTTGTTGCGCTTCTCTTGATTTGATGAGATGCACCCACTCCCTTGCCGTTCTCACCTCTGTCGTTGTCGTCTTCCTCATCGACGTACTTGTTGTTGGTTGCTACTAATGCAAAGTACATGCCAAAAATAAATCAGTTATTGTGCTATGTATTGTAGATGTGTCCATCCATGCCTTGGTCTTGGATGTCTCTGCCACTTTGGTGGCCATTGCTTCTATTGTCACCCGCTCATTTGCAACCCGTCAAGTTATTCTCGGCCCGTTCACTGCTTGCTTTCTCAATAAACTAGCCTCCACCTTGTTTTTTTGGGGTTCATCCATCGACGATCCCAACATCATCCTCGGTTCATCGGAGGTAGCCTTTCTTGATGGCTTCATCGACTATTCAACCGTCGCTCAGCGCAGTATGTCCATCCGAGGGGTGTTTATTTGATGAAATATTTTGGGTTTCGGTGTAGCACTTTTTATTTGTATTTGGTAATTATTATCAATTACGGCGGTGATCTGCTCTTCGACGGCGATGACATCCTCATCAACATAACTCACGGACATGTGTCGCCCGACATTGCTTTGGCGACGTGTGTGTGATGAGTCACATCCGTGTTTAAACTAAGCAAGCAAAGATTCGGTGTCGTTGGTGAGAAAATCGTGGCTCTTGATGCTGAACAAATCGTGGCTCTTGTCTAAAGGTATGATATTTTTACGAGTAAATATTTTTGTTCCAAACAACAAAAGAAAAAAACACATCAAGGTTATATACATATATTGATAATATTTGCTAATATTGTACACAACAATGTCATTATAAAAAGAAAGTATAACTTTTAAATTTTGTAGAGAGTATAAAAAATAGATCTGTAACATCGTTGTCCTTTTTTTTAACGAGTTCGTTTTGTGAATGGTGTAGCAACTACTGACAACGTCAAAAGTAGCACCTATACAAATTTAAGTTGTTGCAATCGTTGTAGTTGTGCAACAAGTTGAAGGAAACAAATCAAAATTTGATAGTTTCTTTTCTCCCGTTACACAACCGACGGTCGTTTTAAACTAGTCTATCATACCTACTAATAAAGCGAGAAAATTTTTGGTGCCCCACTTTGGTTCACCCTTCTAGAAGCGTCCAGCGTTACGAGGCTGATTGGACACTGTAATAAAAAGGGAAAGTTTCTGTTTGCATGCGTTACTCCCTTGGTAAAGGAAGTTGTTTTAAACAAGGTTTGGGTCAAATATTAGGAATATAAAGCGCCAATAAATTTTAATTTGTTGAGTTTGTAAATGTAAAAAGTATATGAATATAGTTGTCTTAAAAAATATTTTCATAAAAATATACATATATCACATTTCCATAAATATTTTTATAATAACAAGATGTTAAAGTTGTGTTTTGGAGACCGTGTCGCTGTCCTAAACTATTTCTTTTACAGGAGTAGCATTTTTCTGTCCGCTCCCACAAGCGTCACGACAAGCGAGCGTCCGTGACCCGAGCTTCCTCCACCACCACTTTCCACCACTTTCCACTCTCTGCCGCCGTTTGCCGGCGGGGCCTGACCGGACGTCGTTGGAGTTCACCAACAAGCCCAGGCTCACCGCCACGGCGTCACCGGTGGCGAGAGGCGGAGGCGGTGTCCAGAGGCGTCTTTGCCGTCGTCGTCGGCCGAGGGGGGAAGGGGACGAGACAAGATCGAGGCGCATGTGAAGAAGGAAGAGAAGGGGATCTTGGACCATCTTAGGCAACGCCGAAAGAGACAATGCGGAGGGCCATGACCAAGTCGTTCCAGGAGTGCAACGGCACGGTGCTGTCGACCGACTGGAAGGACATTGGCTCCAAGAAGATCGAGCCCACCCTGTCGGAAGGCATGGATCTGCGCAAGTGGGAGTATTGAGAGAGAATTCGTCATGCAACACTTATGCTCTATTTGGGTTTATTGACCGATTGTCAAGAGGCATAGATACAACGAGCTAGCATGATTCCTGTGGTGCGAGCTCATCGTGTCGATGGCGCTGCACGGGAGCATATCGCGCACCGGAAGGAGCTCGGCAAGGGCGGCGAGTTCATCACTCACCTCACCACCGGCCGACGCGAGGTCACCGCCCCCCCCCAAGCGGGTGGGTGCGTCCGGCTACTGCTGCGCCGTGGCCACGGGCGATATGTTTGTTTTGAAAAAAAGAACAATATGTTTTCCCCTAAAATTCTTACATTTGTATTGCGCATTTATTATCGAAAGATTTCCTATTCTACACAAATGCCACACATATTTAATAAAAAATAGTTCAATTTAGCAAAAAATTATGTTACTCGGTTGGAAACAACAAGACAAATAGATAGATTATAAAGTTGAAAATGTATTATTATTATACACGGGCATATTTCCTAGTAATATAAATAATGCAAAGAAATATAGAGAGTAAAATTGAGTGGTGCGCCATACATGTCGGCGATGCGAAAAGGTGGATGAGGAGCGTTAACGGCGGCCGACAATCCTAACGACCCGACAAGCGATCCACCCGGTCCGTTCGAGTGCGGGCAATCCTTGCGCGGGGCGGCCGAGGGAACTGCGTGGGTCGCGGACGCGAAGAAGACGCCGTCGAGCACGGGGATCCCTTTAGGCTTTCCCACACGAGGCCACGGCCCGATCTCTCTCCTTAACATAGCTCATCCTTCGCCTCCTTTCCTAGTCTTCGCTCATCTCGGTCTCGTGCCACCACAGCCCAGATCCCAAATCCCTCTCCTCCTCGCTGGCCTTGGCGATCCCTCCCCCGCTTCAAGGTACGGCAATCCTCCCCTTCCCCTTCCCCTCCTCCTCTCCCTCCTCCTCTCCCTCCTCCTCCGATCCTCGCTCTCCTATCGATCGGTTCCGTAGTTGATCGCTATGATTACTAGGGTTAGTTAGATCTGTTCGTGCTTTTGGGGTTTTCGTATATGAGGCCGTCCTCATGATAGGGTTAGCTAGATTTGTTCGTGCTTTTCTTCATGATTTAACGGGTAATTTCTTAATGTTCGCTAGATCTGTTCGTGCTTTTCTTCAACCTTGTAGGTTTCTCGCTTTTGTATCTGTTATCAATCTATGCTGGTGTTTGCTAGTCAGATCTGTTCGCTTTTGTATCTGTTATTACCCAATACATGGATCTGTGGGGGTGTTAGCTAGGTCAGATCCGTCCGATTTTTTTTTGGATAGAATACAAGGTTTAGTTTTAGTCTGATTCAGATTTTGCTGTAGATCAGGGATAAAATCTTCTGAACTCTGTTTTGGGTGCTTGTGTAACATTATATCTTCATAATTAAGATGTGAGAATGAATAAATGCTAAATAGTTCATGCTCCTTTCTCTATGGCGTGGTAGCTTTTACCACAACATGCAACATCCTTAATTGGCTAGATATGCATGAATAGATGAAGATAAATACTTTGATGATTCTTACGTACACCTAATGATCATATATGCTTTTGTTACATGTTTTGATATATTTTTCGATGAAGTGTTCTTTGTTTATTGATATACCTAAATCTTTTGCTTTCGTTTTTTATGATTCTTTACCATACATGATGATCATTCATGTTCTTTTTTATTTGTGTTGAGAGTTTATTGATCTTGTAGTACTGCCGATAAGATAGACTTGACCTCTTAGGATCTCATGCGCATATGTGTTCTATTTACGCCGTTTCATCGGTCTATTGCTAGGTACTTCTTTGTGTTACACAGGGGGGTGTTAGATAGGTCGGATCCGTCCGATTTTCTTTTTGATAGAATACAAGGTTTAGTTTTAGTCTGATTCGATTTTCTTTGTAGATCGGGGATAATATCTTTTGAACTTTGTTTTGGGTGCTTGTGTAACATATATCTTGAAATTAAGATGTGAGAATGAATAAATGCTAAATAGTTGTCCTCCCATAAGTACTTAACGTTACACGGTTATTCTTACGTATATGCGGATCTTCAACCCATAAGTTGTCCACCCTCGCCCTATTCCCCCAATCATATCGCCATTCCTTTCAAGGTACAACGACTCTACATAATTAAGACGATGGATGACTAAATGTTAGATAGTTCATAGATATGATTATCTATGCTTTTGCTATATATTTGGATGAAGTGTTGTTGTTCATTGATATACACATGTGATGAACACACACGACCCATGGTTTGTGTTACCTAGATACTTGCACAAATAAATATTATTCAATGGTGTTCTTAAGTTCGTCACCTTATTTGATTTTGTTAGGATGTCTTGGTTAATTTTTAATGAGCTGATATGTTGATGTTTGATTCTAAATTGTTTGGATAGGGGTTGTACATACATGTTTCTATTTCTCTATGATCTTTGTAGTTCTTTACATGCCTACTGTTTTTTAGCTAGCTATAGTTGTACACCCTCCGTTCCAAATTAAAAGTTGCGTTGACTTTTTTGGTTCATCCATATTTTGCTATGTGTGTGGACATTATTATATCTAGACTAGATGCATAGCAAAATGGATGTACCAAAAAGGTCAAAGCGACTTATAATTTGGAAATCAGAGGGAGTACATATATGCCGCTACATTTTATGATTTTTATCATACTTGATCATCATTATGCTCTTGTTATGTTCTTTTGTTGCTTCATCTCATCGGTCTATTACTTGGTACTTACCGTGTTATCACGGTTATTCTTACGTAGATGCGGATCTTCAACGGCTAAGTTGTCCATGTTTGCCTCATTCAATAGTTACATTGTCATTCCTTCAAGGTACGGTGACTCCGCATAATTAAGATTATAGATGAATAAATGCTTAGATAGTTGATAGATATATCTTTGTTGATTCTCATTGACGTGGTAGCTTTTACCACAACGTGCATCCTCCTTGATTGGCTAGATATGCATGCAAGTAGATGAAGGTATTTGATGATTCTTCTATATACGATTATCATGTATGCTTTTGTTATGTGTTACGATATTTTTGGATGTAGTCTTTGCTTTGTTCATTGATAATACGTGTGATGAAACACATGACCCATGGTTTGGGTTACCTAGATAGGGGTTCATGTTTCTATTTCTCTACGTTGTTGTAGTTCTTTACATGCCCTCTTTTGTTTCTTAGCTATCTATAGTTGTACTCCCTCCGTTTCAAATTAAAAGTTGCTTTGACTTTTTTGGTTCATCCATTTTGCTATGTATCTAGACATATTATTATATCTAGATGCATAGCAAAATGGATGTACCAAACAAGTCAAAGCGACTTATAATTTAGAGCGGAGGGGAGTATATATATGTTGCTACGTTTTATGATTCTTTACCATACTTGATCATCATTCATGCTCTTGTTATTTGTTTTTAGAGTTCATTGATACATGAGATAAACTTGACTGTTAGGATGCATGCATATGTTCTATTTTTGCTTCGTTTCATCGGTCTATTGCTTGGTACTCATTATCGGTTATTCTTACGTACACTAGAAAATCAAAAAGCCCTTCGTGCGCCCTACAATGTATTGAAGAAAAGCTAAGTTCATACTCAACATACGTAACTTTATAATTAGAATGGTAAGGCTAAGATGTAAAGTACATACATTGCTATTTATACACATTGTTATTTGCGTTACAGCATCAGTACCTACCCTTATGAAACTGAAAGGTCCTAAGTGGCTAGAGGGGGGGTGAATAGCCTAATAAAATTTCTACAAAAACACTAGAGCAACTTGTTAGTAAATAACAAAGCGTAAATGCGTTTGCTCTAGCTCTACTTGTCGGCAAGCCTCCTATTGACAATTCTAGTTGCTATAGTCTCTAATTCACACACAAGGGCTAAGTCACTACTTTACCACTAGGTGAACAAGCTAATTACTCTAGCAACTAAGCAAGTCTACTCAAACTACACTAGCACAAGATATATGAAAGTAATGCAAGTGTGTAGAGGTGATATACCACAATGTCGAGGCTAGTCAATCCAATCACCAAGAATGAATCAATGTGATAACCAAATTGAAGCCAATCACCAAGAGACTAGTGGAGACACACGATTTAACCCGAAGTTCACTTGAGCACCCTCAAGCTAATCTCCGTTGTGCCGACCTTCTCACGTGTGGGTCGAGGTGGAGCTCACTCCAAGCCAAATGCCTTTAGGCTTCTCGCACCCAATGCAAATGAGAGGTACCCAAGACACGAGCAATAGATTACTCACACTTTGTCTTCCCGACGAGGAGTGTGTGACCCTCTCACAAATCACCGGAGGTGGCCAAGAACATACACCTTCTCTTGCCAACGACTCCACCAATCACCAAGCCGGCTAGGAGTGGTGCTCTCCAAGAGCAACAAGAAAACCACCGGCTCACAACGATCCACAAGTGCCACTAGATGCAAAGATCAAAGCAAGTGCACTTGAATCACCTCAACTCACTAGAATGAATGCTCTCAAGCAAAGGAGTGAGGAGGAGGATGAGTGCTCAGCTCTAGAGGTGTTAGGATTGATTCAAAATAACCAAGAGAACTCCTAGAGCCGGCCAAAGGGGTATAAATACCCCCCACCACGAAATGTGGCCGTTGGGGTGCAAATCACGCACAAATCAGCGACCGGACGATCGACCGGACTCACCGGTGAGTCCGGCCGGGTGGGTCGATCTGCAACCGACAACCCCAACCCAACCGGGCCGACGGGCTGCTGAGCGGGTCCGGTCGGCCAGCGTCCGATCGGTGCTTCCGGTCAGCACCGGAAGCTTCCGGTCGGTCGCGTCCGGCCGACCCCTCGGCCGAACCTCCCCGAAAACATGCTCTTCGCCAGACGCCACCGGAGCGTCCGGCGGTCGCGTCGGGCCGAAAGCGTCCGTCCGAGGGTCCGGTCCGTCACCGCGTCCGGCCAGACGGTAGCTGCGAATTTTCGTCGTTCGCCGCCGCCTTTGCTCCAACATGCTATCCACCAAGTGTACCAACTTGAGAACAAGGACTAGCATGTTTTTACCACCACGATGCATCCGGCGCAATAGAAAATAGACGTTTCATTTTCTCAAAAGCGCCCACCCGCCTCGCGGCGGAGGGTGAGCGGAAAACCATCACAACCCCTTCGCAAAATCACCGCATCAAATGTGCCAACACCACCATGTGTACATCACAATGTGCTCGTGTGTTAGCATTTTCACAATCAATTTCGAAGGTTGGGTTAGCTCTCTAGGTTAGAATGCATGCAAATGATTTTGAACCTAGAGGCACATGAGGACCGATATGTACGATAGTTTTCCCCTCTTTTTAGTACGGCTTATCGATCCTATAATCACTCACACCCTCTATGGTGTCATGAGTGTAAAATCAAAATGGCCCTATGGATATACCTTTGCCTCGAGCCCATTTTGATCCACCATCCACTCAAGTCATGCACTTGATCATCATTTGAATCATCTCGATCCATCCACCATGACCACCATGCATCGTCCTTGGCTTGACCAATCTCCAACTAACACAACACTTAGCATAGAGAGATTAGTCCTAAGGATGTCATCAATTAGCCAAAACCAATCTAGAGATCTTGAGAAACCAATATTTACTAAGCCTTTCACATCAAATTCAACTAACTATATGTGCAAATAAATTTGTAATGACATTTTATTACCGGCTTTAACCTATCCTAAGCCCTTCAACATCATTTTGAACCTCTGAATTTCTGAACCCTGTGTCCAAATCGATGAACCGTAACTATGAAGTTTGGTTTCAATAACCATACCATCCAAGCTTTTAAGGTCTAAATGGCACTAACGAGGGGAAGAAGGAAGCAAATCACATAAAAACCGGATATCTCCATGAGGGGGAAAGGCACATCTTCTAGAATTGTTCTTTTGCATGTTTATAAACACCAAGATATTTCTTGTGAACCATCTCGCTCCAGTGTCCCCGTAGACACATATGCATGGACATTATCGGTCGTCAAAGCCCTTTATACTATAGGCAATATGTTTTGCACCACATGTAAATATAAATTTCTAGTAGATTATAAAACTTATATTAGAAACATTATTTCATGTTTCTTAGCAATCAGATTTACCTCACCTCGGTTGATGGACTCCTTTCACAAAAATGAAAGAGCAAGTTCTTTTGATGACATAGGCACTGAAGTCGCAAGCGAAAAAAATACCAAATTTCACCAATAAAGTTGGTTAAGTTATCAAATTTATGGGATAAGCATTTTCCTTCATGTACCATATAAGGATTATAAAAGTCTACACAAACAATTGTGAACCTAAGCGGTATTGAAATTACGGATAATGTGTTTAATCCTGGCTGGGTACTTGGAGCTGAATTTCTCTCTCTAAAACAAGAATATGTGCTTTCTTCTCCAAGCGCATGTAGTAGCGTCTAAAAGTCTCATTGATTACGGCTCGAAGTCTAGAGCGGAGTAAACAACAATTCCAGTTCAAGCCTATTTTCTTTCATACAGGTTGAAAAATCTCTTACTCCCTATATTGATTTAATGCATATACTCCGGCCTGAACACCAAAAACAGTTCAAGACCACCTGTATTAAAATCATGGATAAACAAAAATTATTGTCAAGCGGCATGCTTGTGCATAAACACCCAAAGAATGGAAATTCTCCCAAGTAGACATCTTATTCCAAGAAAAAGTGCGACATCACGATTCGTTCAAATTGTATCCCAAGAATTACAGTTACCTTCTTTTTCATCTTATTCTTCATATCAGATGAGCATTCTAAAAAAACAAAGAAATCACACCCAAAAATTGGAAAGCAGATTTATATATCTTTGACAAATTTGTAGCATACCTCAAAACGTTTTGGTGGTAGAATTGGCCATCTCAAGCTTCAAAGTATTCATGTATCACTCCATCTTAAATACATACGGATCCTAATAACCAAATTAGACATATCAAATAACACTTTGGGATTAACCGGAGGAAATATCTAGAAGTAAGTCACATTAAAAGCATAAAGAAAGGATGAGCACATACATACCGCTTCGTGTAGGTCTTTGTCGGTGATGTAGCAAAAATCCTTCATGTTTGGTTGGAACTCAATTTCTTTAACTAATCAAAGGAATGTCCATGCGGCTTGGGAATATCCATGCGGCGCCTTTATAGAGCGGTAGGTAGGAGCTGTTCTTCTAGGACTTGAAGGGCGTGCGAGCTACATGTCATCCTCATCATTGACGGGGGCGGAGGTAAGCCATGCTTAGGTCATGAGGAAGCTTGGGAAGCGGGATCCATCGTCGTGCCGCCTCGTTGAGCCCGCTCACGGCCGCAGAAAGCACCACCGCTCGCGGATCTATGGACGAGCCAACAAAAAGAAGAGATAAGCTTATGGAAGAGAAGGGCCATGTATGCGGTGGCGAGGGTCGCGGAGGAGACCACATTGCACACACTGTGATTCACCGGCGATCACCAACAAAGATGCGCATGCCTCGGGGGACCTCGTCGCGGAGCGGCCGGGTAGGCCAATCGGACCCATTGTCGCCGCCCGGTCTGCTTTTACCATCGGGCGCTCAACGGGCATCATGAGGAATTCTTCGAGGCGGCGGCGTCCCTACTCTATAGGTGAAATCTGTACATTCGGGAGAAGCTAGACGTCTCCATCGCGGATGCGTCGAGGGACGGCGGACGAGCTATGGCGGCGATCTGGTGGTGGCCGGCGGTGGTGTGTGTGTAGAGAAAAGGAAAGAGAGGAATGAGGAGGGGTTCAGGTTCGTGCCGGGGGGGGTCATCGCATCGGTTTACGCAAAAAAAAGAATCTAGCGTAAGAATAAAATTACAACGAGGGTCTTATATGAAAATTATCTAAAAGGAAATCTTGTTAAGACTGACGAACCTGGAGGGTAGGATATTTTATGAAAAGATAGAGGGACTTTATGCAAAACGACAAGAGGCACGCGCGTCCGCACGCGGTGAAGCCACGAGTCAGAGACTTTTAATAACCCCGTCTGCGATCTTCAACGGCTAAGTTATCCACACTTGCCTCATTCACCAATCACATTGTCATTACGTTCAAGGTACAACGACTCTACATAATTAAGATGATAGATGAATAAATGCTTAGATAGTTGATATTTGTGTTGAGAGTTTATGGATCTGTAGTACTACCGATGAGATAAACGACACACACACATATACATCGCACAACAAAACATCGGTTCACCGGTTGCTTGTTGTGATTAAGCTGGAAGAATGGTTAAGAGTCATCCTTGCCGTGCTCATGCGATTTGTTGGGGGGGGGGAGGGGTTAGGTTTGCGAGGGGTGCTTTTGGGCTGTTTATAGATGAGGCTATTGTAATGATTTGCCGGTACTTGCCTAGGGTTAGCTAGGTGCGCTCATGCTTTTGTTCCTTCATGATGGCGTAGCTCTCGCTTTTTAGCTTGTTCAACTTTCGGTAGTGCATCTATGGTTTTGTTCCATGGTGTTATCTAGGTTTGTCTTTGTCGATTTGTTTGAGTGATTTTTGTTAGCTAAGCTTCGGTTTGGTTGTAGTCAACTTTTGAGGTTATTAATTAATTGAATCTGCCGGCATGTGATAGCTTTTCTTGCTGACTTGCTTGAGGAAGATCTGTGCTTAGATAATTGTAGATATATTTTGCCATTTCTATATGATGTGATAGGTTTTACTACAACTTGTTTGAGCTTATTGGAAAGGGAGACAAGATCAGAAAGAGGAACCGAGCAATGGCAGGTAACCATCAGGTACGGCCAAGGAAATATGCGAGCCATGGTCATGGTGTTTATTTATGACCTTTATTTGTTCTGAGTAGTATTATGAGTTCGGCTGTTTTTCTTATGTTGTGAGGTTTTTATTTTGCGGTGGCGTGGATTTGATCTCCACCGCTATAATGGTCCTCTGGCAGTAGCTTATGCTCTTGATCATACCGGGCATAACCATGCCAACGGCCCTCAAGTCCGCGCTAAGCTGATGAACGGTGCCATGTATGCAAACGATAACCCACCTGCTGATCATGACCCTCACGCGGAGTATGAAAGGGTGGTGGTGGTTCAACATGTATATCATGGTTGGGAAATGGCAGTGGAAGTGCAAGAAGAAGGTGGGTGGCCAGGCTACAGGGCTCATGGTGATGAAAGAAGGACTCCACAGAAAGAAGGCACAACTCTTAAGGTCAATGACAACATATCTCTCCCAGTTTTCCAGATAAATGGTGATGAAAGGTTCAGACGCCTAAGAAAAATCAAATTCACTTTAATCCCCATGGAAGTCACGAAACGCCATCGTCGTTGAGATGTGACTAGACACACTTAATAGGCCCAGCCTCATGCTAGAACTTGAGGCTTTGGTTGTTGGTTGACTCTTTTGTTTGTTCCGACTGATATTTAGATTCATAGTTTATACATATATATTATATGCAATGACAATGGTGATATTGTGAGGGATGATAAAATAACTGAGCATGCGACACAATATTATATAAACTTGTTTGGATCTAACAACATATTCAAGCTCTTCATGGACCCTAATTGTTGGGCACCTCTTGAGAAGATCACCGTAAGTGGGCTGAGTTGATTAAACCAATGATAGAGAAGAGAGAGTTTAGTTGTGTTGTTGTATTAGAATATCCCAAAGGGCAATATATAATACTCGAGGGAAGTCTCTAGACTACAACAAGACATCAAAACCATCCTACCCCTGCATAATAATACATATTACACTTCTACACTTAACACCCTTAAAATCACCTCCTTAAATTCAATCCTTATAATACTAACGATCTTTCACAAGGTTACACACGAGAAAACCTGAACCTTGGCATGAAGGGTGAATATAAAATTCTAGAAACAAATATCCAAGTGAACAAGCTCAGGTTTAGAATGAAAATTGCATCGTCACTACTCAACCAACCCCAATTTTCTTTCAAACTAACCAACTACAAAGGGAAAGGATAACAGACCAAATTAAAAGAGGCTACACAAGTTAGGGTGCAATGTCTCGAGAATGGTTCCTGTCAGTCCTCTAATTTAAATGGGTCCTTAATTCCAAGCCCCCACTTTAAATAGGTCCTTAATCTGTACAGAAATAGGTATGCAGCGTAAAATTAAATACCAAGCTTAATAAATATAGGATAGAACGTCTTATAGTGATGATTTGGATCATGTAGTCGGGTTATTAATATCATAGTAGCCAACCGTGAAGCTGGGGTTAATCAGCCTATTGGGTTATAACGCTGCATGATACCGATTTCCTTCCCACGACCGAAACTCGACCTGGACAAACATTGGATCTCCTCCTACGTCTACGCTCTACAACTCCTATTAGCGTGGGTCCTATCTCTTGGGGTTTACCTGTTTGGGTGCCGATGTTTGAAAAAGAAAAGAGGGGTGAGTACAAAAGTACTCAACAAGTCCAAACCAGGGTTTATGTTGGGGTTATTATTAAAGGTTTTGGGCCATAGCAGAGTCTCTAAAACTGCTCCTACTAGTTCCCGGTTAGCTCCTACCGTGGTCGTCGATACAAGGCATAAACAGGATAACAAAATTAACATAAAGATAAATTAGGTGAAATCTAATCATAGAGGATCTGGTCCTAGCACGACCCAATTCCAAGGACGTGGTTATTCGAATAGATTTAATAAAACTCTCTTTGAGGTTGTACAATCTCCACACGATGGATAGCTCTCTTTCCGTGATTAGTGGTCTGAAAAGATCCAACGAGACCTCATGCCCGCTTGGATGCCTCCTAGATTTATTAGGCAAGTCTCACTTAGAAGATCACACAACATCCCAACGGGAAGATCACCTAGCATCCCAATAATTCATAATAATTCATATATATATACTCATTCTCAATTGCTTAACATGGAAGATCACCTAGCATCCACGCCAACCCGACCACAGAAGATCACCTAGCATCTGTGTCAACTCCCAATATACCTCTTGCCTACTACCGGCCTCCTAGATATTAAATATACATCAATCTAACGGGGGTGTGAGAGTCCAGTCGCCCCATCCGGACGTGTGGCAGTATGGATTAACTAACTAGGTAGATGTCTATGAACCGGTCTTAGGAGGCGAGTATCTCTCTGCGGAAATCCCTACTCGATACCTCCAGTATACTAATACCACCCACCTCTTTGGTTGTTTAGGTTCATTTTATGCTACTACTACTGTTATTAAGTTATTATTATTAGCTTAAAACATACTACAAGGTTTTACGCACATAGCCCATAAAAACTTTAGCATAAACATATAAACAGGTTATCATTATATGTTCGTTTAACAAGGTAAGAAAAGTTATCTTAAAACTTATATCTAGGTTTCAAGCACATAGCCCATGAAAACTATATCATATAACTAAAAAGCAGGTTATCATTTCATGTATACATAAAATAAAGGGTTGAACTTACTGGTCAGGTTTTTAGTTTAGTTGCATAGGAATTAGGTCAGGTTAAAGGTGTTTTTAGTTTAGTTGCATAGGAATTAGGTCAGGTTAAAGGTAAGGACTTGCCTGGTTGGTCGTCGATGTTATTGGCACGAAAACGACAGGTCTGGCTTGCTCCACAAGGAACTTCCGATCTGTTGGCGAACGGCTACGGTGCGTCTACGAGGGTCCTAAGTGGAAACTATAACACATAAAACAATCATAGAACATTATGGTGATGATTACTTAAATACATAGGCCTTGAGTTTAGATGAATTGTAGAGGTGGTTTCATCGAAAACGGAAACCGGTTGCATGAGATATCAATTTTCTAGGTTTAACCCTATTTTTATTATCTAATTCATTAGGGCAGTGTCTTATAGTAATTTTGTCATGTGTAAAATTAGCAGCTAATTACATGATAAAATTCTATAATTCAAATAATGAATTTACAAATTTTCTGGGATTTTTTCTGAGTTGGGAATTATGATTTCTAGCCTTCTGGGCACACTAGCCGGGTGTACTTAGCATTTTACTTAGTGTACCCAGCGCTGCGCTGTTCCTCTCATGTGGGCGACAGGGTGGGCCAGTGGGCCCGACCTCACGTGGCAGGCGCGCGCGGACCGGCGTTCCGTCGGACAGGGCTAGTGGTGACCTCCTGTTGGCTCCCACGTGACGGCGTCACGATGGGGCCCTTGGCGAACGCGGCACGGCCGTTCCGCCCGTGTCCACGGTGGTGCTTGAAAGGTCCTAAATGGCTAGAGGAGGGGGTGAATAGCCTAATAAAATTTCTACAAAATCACTAGACAAACTTGTTAGAATAACAAATGGTGATAAATGTGTTTGCTCTAGCTATACTTGTCGGCAAACCTCCTATTAACAATTCTAGATGTTATAGTCTCTAATTCACATAAGAAGCTAAGTCACTACTTTACAACTAGGTGAACAAACTAACAAGACTAGCAAGCTAAACAACTAACAAGTCTAAACAAACTACTCAAGCTCAAGGTAATAGACAAAGTAATACAAGAGTAGAGAAGTGTTATACCAACTTGTAGAGCCTAGTCAATCCAATCACCGGAGATGATATCACAATATAATCAATATGAAGCCAATCACAAAGAGACAATCAATCAATATGAAGCGGAGGTTAACATCTACGTCCCCAAAATTTTGTACAGCATCCTTCTTGAGTATTATCCTTTTTAATATGAAATATATAAGTAGTTCTTCTGCTAGTTTTTCTTTAAAGAAAAAACTCTATAGTGCTAAGTAAGGGCATCTCCACGCGCCGACACGCCTGCTACTTCCATTTCGTTCTCTGCTCTTTATCTTCTCGTTTCCTGAGATTTAGCAACTGTACGAAAGAGAGAAAATAAGGGGTTTGTTTCTATAACCTTTTTTTTTTTTTTTTTTTTTTTTGCGAAGCTGTAACTTTTATTTGAATTCTACATTTTCCATCATTCACATACCCGCCGGACTAGACATGTCACAACTACACGCACGCACAACTATTGCAGTTGAAACCACTAGTACATCAGTAGACCTCGTTTCGAATGTATTCGATTTGGCATCAATTCACATGTGTTTGGATGAACTGAGGTGTAATTTAATTATAGTTCCACTCCAATTCACCTCAACACATTCGACGGATTGATATTAAAACCAAATACATCCAAATAAGACCTAGATGTGTATAAACTAAACCAGGAAGCATGCTTGTTTATCATTGGACAAAATACTATCCAAATCCCACGCTTTCGACTGTCAGCCTTAGTTTTCCTTTCACGGTTTCACTTGCTGAGAATTGAGATAAGCTGAGCTACTTTTGATACCAATGAAGGGTAGCCATTCTCTTGACTCATCCCTGCCAACAAATTTCTATTTCATCATGGTCTCCGAGCAAATTGTTAGAATTAGACAACAGTTAGTGATCAACTAGCAAATACTACTGTCTTCACCGAAGGCGAAAGGACATGTCCTTTGGTGAAAAGACATAATACCCGTTGGAGAGGGACATGTCCTAAGTCCTATACTCAAAGGTCCCTCCAAAATTGCTCGCAAGTCCTTAGTTACCAAGATGATTTGTATCACCAGTGTCGATGCTTGACTCAACCGTCCTGTTCTTCAAAGTATGCTGTTATGGCTTTCAGCTTTCCATTGAGGAAGTTCTTCTCGACCTGCAGAGAGAGACCACTGTGACACCTATAGGAAAAGTCAGCTTGGCACAAAATCAGCAAAAATGGGCTTACCTCAACAGACCATGGGGATCCACAGACAAGGACATGTCAGCCAATTGGTTTAGGTCAATGTTGCGAGGAAGAAACATCACTACTCTTGAAGCTATCATAGTACCAAGTTTAAAAAGAGAGTACCTAAAGAGTTCAACAATGGGAATAGCCGATCAATGCAAAATAAGTAAACATCAGTCAGCACAAACTGAAAGAAAATACTCTCTTAAAACTATAAACGAGGAACTAACCCATCACAAGGCATAAGCATGCTTTTCATATCATAAACATCAACTTTGGCATAGTCAGGTCCACCCCAAGGAGGTGACATGAAAGCAGTTTCTCCCTACAGAAAATAGTTTGCATAAGTAAGCATAACCAATTAGCCCCACAAATAAATGACACCAGGAGATCTTCCTAAACCTTCCTCCCATTTATTATGTATACAAAGAAGGTACTGCCAAAAGATGGGCATCATAGAAAAATAGGCAGAACTCCATGGGACCATAAAATCTTGATGTTCAAAAGGAAAAATATGATACAACATAAATTTCTTTTTGTAGGATTTGAAGTATCAAGATATTGGTAGTACCAAGCCCCTATCCTAAAATGGGTGGGCAAATGTAGACAAGGTCAACAATAAATTCACTCTCGCAAACAGCTACAAAGACATGTAGCTGATGGAAGCGACTGTCAACAAACTTAAAAGAAATAATTCCAAGAAAAAGGCATTACCTTCAGATGAGGAGCTATATGTATAATATCACCTACAATGAAATCTATGTGATCGTTTACTCCATAAATGGATGCATTATGATGGGCGCAATCAATCTTTTTGTGGATCAATATCAACTGCAATTACATGCTTGCACCTGGAAAAGGAATTGACACAGTTAATGTGGAACAATAAAGTTTTAGTACTGTAGAAGAAACATTGATAACATAAAATAAATCCGCCTTTAGCTACACTGCAAACAACTAAGGCTTAGCTCTACTAACTCAAGTGACATGATGAGCATGCTCAAATGTCCACAATAATACCTCCATATTAAGTTACGTCTATTCCTTCTTCTAAAAGCACCTCCGTATATTAAATAACAGCAAAACTAGGAAGAGCCTTGCCATGCCTTAGTTAAACTGGACAGTGGACATAGCATACAGCTTAAGGTGATATAGCCACTGCATTCTCGGAACATAAGCAAAATAACAGTTGCTATGTGATAGGAAGTGTTCAAGCAAATCATGACCATCATATGACCGGTTACAAGATAACAGTGACGTACTTTGTGGCAAACTGGATGGCATTTCCACCAACTCCTGTGAAACAATCAATTATTACTCCCGCACCAACACGAGATGCATGATGCTTTGCAATTGGCTCTGGCGTAACTGAAAACCACCCTTCTTCATCCATCTTTATACCGCTATCAAAAAGTGAGAAAAGCGAGTACCGCTGAGTCCAGTACTTGATGATATCATTGGAGATGTTCCCTGCCATGTCTTGGCATGAATGATCTGTAAAACAATTAAAATGGATGTTGGTAAATATGTAGAAAGAGCACAAAAAAAACAACAAAAGAAAATAAATATTAGGCAAGTCTCACTTAGACATAGTGAACAAGGTATTTTTCTAGAAGACCTAGTTACATAATGTCACAAAAAAAGTTACCTAGACATAAGTAAGCAATACGTAGCAGTCACGCAAAGTTTCATTATCTCAAAGAAACCAAGAAACTATTATGTAAAAGTGCAACCTAAACTTGTAACAGTAACAAACTCCTAGAAAGCAGATGCCATATATCATCGTCTTACACGATTGAGATCTCCTTACTCTCTTTTTTTCTTTTTGGTGCGAGCAACCTCCTGGTTCGTCTCCAACACAATAGTCGTTGAATTGCTGTACTCATTTTCAGTGTGCTGCGTTTTTTGTCAGCAGCAGTTATCGTACTGCATAGATGAACAGAATTAAAAACAAACAAACAATAACTTGGTAAACATTGTATGGTTCAATCTCCATACCTTTGATATATTGGCTTTTCAACAGGAATGTCAGATAAATCATGAATGCAGTGATCTTGTTCCTGTGCTTCTAAATGATTGTCATCACTAGCCAGATCTGCAATGATGAGATTAAAGAAATGTGTGACATACTAAACCAACAACAACGAAGCCTTTAGTCCCAAACAAGAAGCAAGCATACGAGTAAATTGGAGACAGAGGTAAATGACAAAAACCCTACAAAATGATCCCAAGAAGTACATTCATGTTCAGGTACCTACAGGCAGGAAATCAATGGCAATAATTAATGTCACAAAAAAGGCATTGACAATTAAGGTTAGTGTGGTTTTGAGCACACCAAATTCCTAAAATATATATGGGCCTGTTTGCATTGCGGCCTTGCAGGCAGCGTGGGTATCAGGCACCCCAAGTTGGATGCATGGGAGCGAGGGCGGCACCAGGCAAAGCTGTGTGGGGCACAACCAAACAGTCCCATACAGAAGGTATGCAATAAGATATGTCTTTCTCCTTCAGCATTGTAGTGCAGAACTCAATACCATGTGTAATGGATTTTACTAACTTATTATTAAATGTTTACGATCCATTGCCACATGGGTCAAGTGTTACATATTGTAGAAAATTTTATCATAGTGCATGCTAACTGCAAAGGACAAGACTCAAAGTGATAATCCCAAAATTCTAGGGTTCTTACTGTTCTCTTGCGGTGCCATGCTTATACACTGAGATCCCAGTTGAACTAGCTCTTTAGTGGTATCTGGGCTACAATATGATGCAAAATCTTCCAATCCTTCAGGAGGACACCATGTGGACTCCTGTGTCTGGATGTTGTAAAAATAATACCGACTGTAGTATGGATCCCAGATAACCCTCCATTCACCATAGTCATAGTAAAAGTTGTTGGCAGAACTTTGTGCATGCTCATCAATAGAAGATGGCTCTGCTAAACTTAGGCTAACTTCTCGCCAGCATCATTATTATCGTGGGGTACAGACAGAGTTTCTTCAGATGTTTGATCTTCCCTTGTGGATACTCTTTCTTCCTGATAAATGCCAACACAGGAATGTGTAGGTTCACCATCAACACAGCCATGCCTTGACATGTCTTCAGAATCTAGGAACACACTATAGGAAGCTTGATTTTCTTGAACTGAATATTCTTCTTTTGCTGGGTAGCCCAAGTTATCAGAAAGCTCAAAGGTCCCAAGTTCAGTAAGCTGATTTTTAGCATCACAGCAAGGGGCTTTGTCAGCAGAGTAGATGGTGCTACAGCCAGATTCTTCTTGTTCTTCAACACAAGGACTGTCTTCCCTAAGCATCTTGTCAGTGTCATCATGGCAGGGTTCATTGTGACCCAGCGGAGTCCCAGATAAATTGCATGAGTGCATGTGCTCCATAACATCCAATGATTTAACAACACTTTCTCTATCTTCAGTATTGACACATATCCTCACAACATCATTGATTTGAGTGTTTGCTGCTTTGAGAGGTGCTTGTCTTCCTTTTTTTCTTTCCCTTGTTGCCTGTGCTCTTGTTCTGCAATGCATAAATGAATTAAGCAATGGAACCAGTAGGGGAACAGTAACATGGCATTGCATTATGTGAGAACTGACCACTTTACTTGTGCTGAATGAAGCAGGAAGCCCCAAAGAACCCATGAGGTTGGCCAATTCCAAATCTTCAACAAACGAATGGCCTATTGATAGACAGATCATATATGCAGTAAGAAATCAGTTGACACATAAGGGAAAAGGTACAATAACTGCTACTGGTTTTACTATTAGAATGTTATTTGTGGGCAACATGACATAAAATGAGGAATGAGGACTCAGTGTCAATGCCAGCTAAAACCAGCAAGTTCAGAATCAACAAAGCAATGCCCAACAACAGGACCAATAAGATGACGAACAGGTGTGTCATTTAATCCAACGAAGAGACAGTGGCCTGAAAACTGGTGGGTGTGGAAGCATGCTAAGATTCAGATTCCAAAGATTTTTCAAATGATTTTTTTTTTTCTCTAATGGGTTGTTTCCACAAAAAAAGTAACCTACATTGTAAAATCCTTTGTATAGAAAATTGACCACAGAATATACTAGAATACAAGGAAAATGTATCTAACCTTTGTCAGTGCCATTGGATGCTTCATTGCATGTTTTATCTGTATGAGAGTCCTGAAAAGTTGAAGGTCGTCAAATTGCTATGTACATCATAAACCTCATAAGAGTTTGTTGGACACAACATAGAAGTAACAAACTTGACATAGTCTGCTAAGCAGCTAAGTTTATTGACTCTTTCACAACAAAATGAATTCCTCAGAAGAGTAAAAATGATTCTGAAATCGCTAAATTGTTTCAAAAGTGTTTTAATAAGATAATGTTGTTGGTCTATACATGATCTAGTCCACACCTTCACAAGTTTTCCTCTCAAAGGAAATTTGAAGTGTAAAACAAACCATCAACAGTTTGATCAACAAATAACTGCCATATCGAATCGAGAAGAGAAGTGCAGCAGATTAATGCTTTAGTTCAGCAATCATCACTGAAGCCACAATTGTTTGAGACAACTTAATTTTCCAAAAAGATCATCAGCAAGTAATTAAATAAAGCGCTACAAGGAAGTGTTATGTAGCAAACTTCCATGTCAACACTGTGCTTTCAAGAAAATGGTACTTGAAGAGCGGTTACTCGAAACGTTTAGTATGGTTCTCTAACCTGATCAGGCTGAATCATTACAACGTCCAAGGATTATTTCCAGGTAGAACTAGGATAAAGAGTTATGCACTTATCGGTCCTCTGTTATACATGTGCCCAGGGTATTTCATATCATGTCATATGAAAACACTGCTTAAAGTGCATGCGATGATGCGACCATTAACATTTTGTATAAGCTACTGTTTGGGTGCAATGCACAAACCATGACACAAAACTAATTCCTTGTGTTAACAAGACTCTTGAGCAAGCTTGATATTATCCTGTGTGTGGGGCCTTCTTGCTCAAGCTCAATATACATACAGATACCAAGAAATTACACGACAAAATTAGCCAGACATATACTAGGGGAAGCACAAACAAGCGCCCCCCCCAAAAAAAAACTTAGAAAGCTTAAATGCCTTCAAAAACTCAGAAAGCTTAAAGCGAGCTACAACAGAGCGGCTCAGATACCGTACCACGAGAGCAGCCTCCGCTGAGCGCCAGTTCTTCTGGCCATCGTGAGGTCCAGCGCCATACGAATCGTCCCTGCAGGAAGAGAGCAGTCTGAGGAGCCGGGAACGGGACACTCCTCGGCGAAACGGCAAACCCTACGGTGAGAGGCAGGTAGGGGAGACAAGACAGGAGACTTACCAGAGGTGTACTTCGGTAAGACGGAAGAGCTGCCCCAGCTTCCGTATCGCCGGGGGAGTCCTCCGCCGTCGGCGGCATCGCGTGTGCGCGAGACGGCGGCGCCGCCCGACCAAACAGGAAGCAGGGGTGAGCTGGAACTGTGAGGGCGGTGGCTGTCACGGGGTGACACGGCCGTTGGGCGTGGGTTTTTTCTTCCTTCCTTCCCTCCCGGTTGGGTGTGGAGGAAAGGCTGGGTGGGTACTCGGGTAGGCCAGGCCCACCAGCGTTCATGGGCTGGGATCGCTTCCAGGCAGGAATGACCCTGGGCCAGGCAAGCAGCTGACGGTGCGGCGCGGCCGGTGCTAGTCTATCTCAATTCCATCTGGGCCGGGCTTTACCAAACATGAAATGACCATCTGGGCCGGATCTCGGCCACGATCATGAAAATATTTTCTAGATGTACTAGTAGTATTATATGATCATTATTTCTGCCTGTTTCATAATGAAACTGCTTGATTAGACGACACAAGAGAGAGTACGATCACGATGACCAATAATTCGATCTGTTTCTTACGGGACAATTTATTATATAAATATTTATATAACACTATATATAAACATATACTCGGGAAAAAACTTGCACTTTTTTTTTTTTTTTGCATGGAAACCGTATGCACTGTAAAGTACGTCGTTGCTTGACGCGTGTCTCCCTTCGGCAGCTTGGACGTCGTGTACCAGGATGCATGATGAGCACGCCAACGCCATGACCATGATAGATGATGAATCATTGCGTCTTCGATCATGGAGGTGAAATTGTTCCCTTAAGATCTGAAAAGACATACGAGGCAGAAATTAAATATTACTACCACCATTAATTCATGGTATGTTGAATTAGTTTGGCGCTTCTCCTATATTTCAGGAGCCTAAATTTTAAAATGTTAGGCAAACCAACTAGTACAAATAAATTGTTATTTTTATGATTTGTCTTTGTGTCATAACATATTTTTTTTTGGTCCTTGTCTGCCTGTTGTAATTTTTAAATTGTCTTTGTGCCAACACAAATCAAAATTTGTTGGGTTTGTGGTTTGTCTAACGGTTTTTTTTTATTCTCGGTACCGAAAATTACAGATTGTGTGCCTATAGAAATTACAACAAACGAATTCTGCAATTTTAGTATAAAATACATGGACATGCTATACATCAGTCGCCTGAAAACAACCTGGCGACGAAGCTTTGAGCCAAAGACCTCCTAGTTTTTTTTTTTTCGAGAACGCGCAGTTGCGCATCCAAAGACCTCCTAGTGTCTGCATGTTCATCGTGGCCTGCCGCTGAAGTGTTGCTGAGATTTCTGTCGACTGAAGGATAGGAAAAGTGTAAAATATATGCAATAACAACCATATTCAGAAAGGAAACTAAAACTCAGACACCTGAAACTTAGCAAGTGTTGTGAGGTGTGCATGCATGTTAAAAAAGGCAATAATTATAAGGCTATAACTATGTACCTTGAGTGTAGAAGCTTATGTAAGGTAAGATAGGATAAACCCATCTTTGGCCTATCTTACTCAGCTGTCTCGACTTAAGGTCGAACGCGAAGACTCCCTCGTTACCTCTGATATATATGCTGATGAAAATAGTATTTGTGCCCTCTGCGAATCTAATCGCATCGAATGGATAGTTATTCGCCCGTCGCTGCTCCACGGTGTAGGGGAGCAATGCATCAAGCTCAACAATCCTGTGCTGTTCCCATGCCGCCGTAGCACCACCATTAGCAGCACCGGTACCGTCGTGCCGGCGCCGTGACCACATGTAGATGCGAGCCGTGGGAAGATAATTAAAGGCCACGAACCCTAGCTCTCCATCAACCGTCTCGATGGGAATAGGAGAGGAAAAAAACAATTCTTGCGTTGGTACGTGTGTCCACGAGGGATAGCCTATGCGTGCCCAAGTCATACCTGAGGATGCTTACGGCACGACGAAGAGTGAAGTATAACGTGTCTCCAATAACAAGACTGGGTCGTCCCTTCTCAAGTCTGTTACATCTGCTGCTACTGATGTGGGGGTCGGAGCGCTCCATGAACTCGTCTCTGACGAGTAGACGCTCGCGCAGTAGGTGCACGTAGCTTCGTGTGTCGCAAAACCTTGGATGCGTGCCTCCACGAAGACGACGAGGAAGGGACAGCCGCCATGGCAGTCGATGTGGTCGCAGCCGTCCACGGCGCACAGCACAGCCGCGGCCCAGGAGGAGAGGCACGGCGGGTACGTGTAAGCGGGCGGCATGCTCAGGCGCTCCTGGCTGCCCGTGACGGGGTCCCAGACGAGCAATGGCGCCCGCAGCTGATCAAGAGTGTGGATCAGCACGCGGCCGTGGCGGCAGTCAAGGGCCCAGGCGCCGGAGCCGCTGTGAGCCATGGCCCGTGGGGAGAAACTAGAGGTTGAGACGAATCGAGGACCCACGTCGTAGCTGACGTTGTGGATGTAGCCCAGCAGCGGAGGTGTCTTGTGGAACCGGACGTAGCGGCGGTGGAAGCGGCCGCCGTCGTCACCGTCGTCAGAGAGGAGGATGCGGCGCCAGGCCTTGCAAACGAGAGCGCCACGTACGAGGAGAGCTGGATCGTCCGGCGGAACGCGGAGGAAGATCTCTTCCACGAGCTCCTCCGGCAGCAGCGCCGCCATTGATCAGAGTTTGCTCTTGATCAGAGGTTGCAGGCGAGACGATCGGCGCCGATCGAACGCACCCAAATAAAAACTCCCATCGACAGGGTATTGGAGTCGGTTCCGGGGTGCCAAAAAACAATTGGACATGGAGTCGGACGCGACGAATCGTGCACGGTGCGCAGTGTGACATGGGGTCCGTCGCATTATTCATTCACTGTTCACCGTCATTAATTGTCAATTTGCACTTGGAAAACCCAGATCAAAATCGCCCAAAACACACTCCCGCGCCGCGGCGAGTGTATGCCGCGCCCACCGATGCCATCGTCGGCACTCCTCCCGCGCGGCGCGCACGCCGTCCTCGTCACGTCAGGCCACCTCCGCCACCTCGACCCGCACCTCCAGGTGCCCCCTCTCCCCTCCTCGCCAACTCGCTCATCGCGGCCTTCTCCCGGGCGGCCCTCCCGCGCCTCGCGCTCCCGCTCCTGCGCCGCCTCCTCGCGGGCGCGCACCCGCTCCGCCCGGACTCCTTCACCTTCCCGCCGCTCGTCCGCGCGGCCCCGGGCCCGGCCTGCGCCGCGCAGCTCCACGCCTGCGCGCTCCGGCTCGGGCTCCTCCACCCGAACGTCTTCGCCTCGGGCTCCCTCGTCCACGCCTACCTGCGCTTCGGCCGCGTCGCGGAGGCGTACGGGGTGTTCGACGAAATGCCCGAGCGGGACGTGCCCGCGTGGAACGCCATGCTGTCCGGGCTGTGCCGCAACGCCCGGGCCGCGGACGCCGTCGCGCTGCTCGGGAGGATGGTCGGCGAGGGGGTCGCGGGGACGCCGTCACGCTCTCCAGCGTCCTGCCGATGTGCGTCCTGCTCGGGGACCGGGCGCTCGCTCTGGTCATGCACGTGTACGCGGTGAAGCACGGGCTGTCTGGCGAGCTGTTTGTGTGCAATGCCTTGATTGATGTGTATGGGAAGCTGGGGATGCTAGCGGAGGCTCGTTGGGTGTTTGGAGGAATGGCGTTACGGGATCTGGTCACGTGGAATTCCATCATTTCAGCGTATGAGCAAGGCGGGAAGGTTGCTGCTGCGGTCGAGCTGTTCCGTGGTATGGTGGAAAGCGGGGTTTCCCTGATGTGCTAACACTCGTTAGCCTGGCATCTGCTGTTGCTCAGTGTGGAGATGAACGCGGTGCAAAGTCAGTGCATTGCTATGTAAGGAGGCGGGGGATGGGATGTGGGTGACATCATTGCCGGAAATGCTATGGTTGATATGTATGCTAAGCTGTCCAAGATTAATGCTGCCCAGAGGGTATTTGATACCTTGCCTGACAGAGATGTTGTGTCCTGGAACACATTGATTACAGGGTATATGCAGAATGGACTCTCTAATGAGGCAGTCAGGATATACAATGATATGCAAAACCATGAGGGTCTGAAGCCGATTCAAGGGACGTTTGTCAGTGTTTTGCCCGCGTACTCCAACCTTGGTGCATTGCAGCAGGGAATGCGAATGCATGCACTGTCGATCAAGACTGGATTAAATCTTGATGTGTATGTCAGTACTTGTCTGATAGACTTGTATGCTAAATGTGGGAAGCTAGTAGAAGCAATGCTTCTGTTTGAGCATATGCCTAGAAGGAGCACAGGTCCTTGGAATGCCATCATAGCTGGTCTTGGGGTTCACGGGCATGGTGCAAAGGCACTCAGTCTCTTCTCACAAATGCAACAAGAAGGAATTAAGCCTGATAATGTCACATTTGTTTCATTATTGGCTGCCTGTAGCCATGCTGGCTTAGTTGATCAAGGTCGGAGTTTCTTCGATTCGATGCAAACTGTTTATGGTATTGTGCCCATTGCAAAGCACTATGCATGCATGGTAGATATGCTTGGAAGAGCTGGTCAGTTGGACGAAGCTTTTGAGTTCATACAAGGCATGCAAATTAAGCCTGACTCTGCTGTTTGGGGCGCACTGCTTGGTGCCTGTAGGATTCATGGGAATGTTGAAATGGGTAAAGTGGCCTCACAAAACCTATTTGAACTTGATCCCAAGAATGTTGGATATTATGTTCTGATGTCAAATATGTATGCAAAGATTGGGAAATGGGATGGAGTTGATGCAGTAAGGTCTTTGGTCAGGCGCCAGAATTTGCAGAAGACCCCTGGATGGAGTTCAATGGAGGTGAAAGGGTCAGTGAGTGTATTTTACAGTGGCACACAGACAGAACCCCACCCTCAGCATGAAGAAATCCAGAGAGAGCTACAAGACCTTTTGGCCAAGATGAAAACTGCAGGCTATGTTCCTGACTACAGTTTTGTCTTGCAGGATGTAGAGGAGGATGAAAAGGAACAGATCTTGAATAATCATAGTGAGAGATTAGCTATTGCCTTTGGCATTATAAATACTCCTCCAAGAACTCCGCTCCATGTATACAAGAATTTGCGGGTCTGTGGGGATTGTCACAATGCTACCAAATATATATCAAAAATAACTGAAAGAGAGGTCATTGTCCGGGATGCAAACCGGTTTCACCACTTTAAAGATGGGCACTGCTCTTGTGGAGACTTTTGGTAACAGTTACACATAATATAGTATTTTCCTTCGACAACATTTTATCTCCCTGAGTTGGTCATCAAATGTGTCTTGATGTGTTGATGAGTATTTTGCTGATGCCGAAAGATAGAATGGTTGAATTCTTTGTCTTGCCATACAGCTGCCATATATCCTTTATCTGTTAGTGAATAACTTCGGTTGAAAATGTGTGGCAGCTTTTCTTAACAGAGTTAGGCCTTTTTTATCTTGGATCTTCTGGTGTTGAACCTGAGAAACGAGTAGCTTTTGTAGAGTCGGATGCTAGTATGCAGTTTTTGCTCTGCTGCCTGCCTTGTTCTTTTGGCACTTTGTCATATTTTAATACAACATCCTGGGTGATCTTAGAGGATAGAAGCATCTAACATCTGTAAAATTCGATATGTATTTCTGCATACGGTTCATTTCTGGTAAAGTATCTTATGCAGTTTCTGCATACCTTAACAAACTTAATCATTGGATTTACTTGCCAAAATTGGAAGACGACTACTCTGGAAAAAGAGAGACACAAAAGACTTGGAAACACACTTTGGTAAATCTGGTCGCTGTTCGGAAAGAAACAAATTGTCTCTGAAGTCTGTGAGCTTCGCACTTAAATCTGTTCTTTCTTTACAGTTTCATGTTTACATACTGTCACTGTCTCATTATTTTGCTCCAGACCGATAAAGGACAAACTAATGATGCTCTCAATCTACAATACATCAGACAAAAATTTTCCCTTTTGCATGACCACCCAGTTCTCTTCAACCAAATTGTGTAGTACTGTACGTCTGTACATGTCCAATCACACCCGTTGCAAAAGAGGGAAATAAATAGAGTAAATGGAGCTGAGAAGGTGGCTTTTGGATTTTGCATTAATGCCATAAACTCCTATGAAGTATTGCAGGACATCCAACTGGTGAACTGTTGCTGGGGTCCACCTTGCTTGCCTTTATTATGCACAGTCTGGTAGGGTGACCTGGTATACAGAGCTCTAGCGGTGGCAGAAGACAAACCCAAATGGATGTGCTTCTTTCTGGGTAGCACTGAGGAACTGATGACAGTATGGTACACTGCTGCTTGAGCTAGCTGCCACTTTCATCTTTTGTGGATCTTAGCTAGTATGAGTGTTGGAATTGTGATACATCAGAACCATGTTAGATGTTTTTTGTAGCTTATATTGTATTTTTCCAACAGTAGTTTATTCTGCAATACAACATGGCTTCTGGGTCTAAGAATAGATGGCCCTGATAGTAACAGTTTGTTTCATTAGCTGTATGCAAGTATAGTACTCTCAAGGAGTTCCCTAGTGCTTTGACTATTCTAAGAAAATGCTGGGGTACCACTTCCTTATTACCCACTTAATGAAGTATTTTTCTAATGCTAAAAGCACGATTTGGGAAAAAAACACTTCCTTATTACCAAACTGTAAGGCTTTGAAAATGGATTGCTTTACTATTAGATCTAGTAATGTATTTTTCTGTAGAGGGAGAATAACAATAAGTAGTATGATTTGTTTTCTTTTGGACAACTAGAGATGGTCATATCCAACCTTTACTGTGCTCTTGTTTATATTTATATCAATTATACCAAGAAAAATAACTTTAGTATCTTTTATCAGGTCATCTGATTAGAACCTTTATGTTTGCAAATTTCAAGCGTACTTAATAACAATTGTAATGCCTGATGTATTTTTCATCAATATAAGTCGGTGCATTGTTTTTATTTGCAGGAAGTGTTAATGATACTGTATATCTTTATGTTGGCTACTCCTATAGCTACCATGTGTTTTTTAGTTGGTTTTTTGGGCTCTGATATTATGTTTTGACATGGTTTAGTTACATTAAGCTAGTACTTCGTAACATAACTTATTTGGAAACATGCATATAGTATACAACATCTCAAAAACACTTGCCTCACCTTATATTGTCTGATTGTGCTGAATTAATTTACTGTGCCAAACTGAACTAACTGAAGCTTTTGTTTCTGGAAGGGAGCCAGGTGATTGGTGTGGTGTGATTACAGTACTGCTCCACGCAACTGTTTATAGTATTGAATTGTCAAGCTTGCAGAGCTGAAAAAGATAACTGCTGAGAAGTGAGCGAGGGAACATTAGAAAAAGGCTGGTCAGCTTCGTGTTGGAGATACTCCTACATTCTATGTTTGCACTTTTATGGTTACAAGATTCCGGTCAGTATCTTTTGTTTCAGGCATGATACATGTGTCTCCAGGACGAGGTAGCATTGTCGGGTGGATCTGGCCACGATGTTACTGCCCAGCGAGCGGCGATAATCAGTTGGTCATGAGTTAGTGAGAAGACCCTTGGGTGATGATCACCTCGTGGTCACTGGTCTCGGATACCTTGCTGATGCCATGTGGAACTGTTCCCTGCAGGTTCCACACGCTGCCTTATCCGCCGCCGGTTGGTGTGACGTTTTCTGAATGCTGCAGCAGAAGGACGCACAAGGCTGAACGCAGGCGCCTTGCCTCTCCTGTTGATGTTGGGTGATAACGTGGTACGGGCACATGGAAGTAGCTCCTTGTGGCTGCATTATTAGTAAAAAGGTATATAATACATAATTCAGCATGCACTGGTTCGCCATTACCGGATATACTTGTGAATTCCAAAACGTGCTCCGAAACCGAAACCATGAATCCCTAGAGATTTGGATGCCGTGCTAGTTGCTAAGTCACCACCAAGGCTTATTTTTCATTCTTTGTTGGCCTTTTGGTTGAGATTTACAGCAAAAACGATACTCTTTTGTAGGACGGAGAAGTATGTGCCCCCATATTATGCGACAGCAGGACAGCCGTGTGTAATAGAGTATACCTGTGTTTGTCCAGGTGAAGGTTACGAGAACCGAATGGTCGAAGGTGCCCCATCCATCGTACTCCCGTTTCGCGGCAGCCCATGTACGCTGCCGGCTGGGAAGATCACAGCAAGTGCCAAGTGGACTGGTAGCAGATGCATGCATGCTTTGCTTGGTTCTGCTTGCAGTGGCCAGTGGCCAGGTACATTGGAACTGTTGGTGTTGGGGGCACGGCCTTGTGCCGTCCGGGTGTGGCAGTCGCTCGATCGGGAACTGGGCATCTCTGTTGCAAAGTTCAGTGTCGTTCCGGTCGGGAGATCGCCTGGCTGAAAAACATGTACAGTAGCTGAATGAAAGTCTGAAACCCACTTTTTGAGGCGAAGTCTGAAACCGACTTCTTCGTCAGCCCAGTGTGCCCGTCCGATGCTTGTGCTTCGCTCGGGCCTCCTCTTGTCCCGTCGGTACTGTTTGGAAGGCGTTTATCTATTTTTATCTACTAATTTGTACTATGTTTTTTCATGTGAAATAGAACCGATTCCTACGAAGCTTCCGTCAATGGATAAAGAGGAGGAAGCACTTGGATGCTTGTTGAGTTGCTGGGCCAAGACTCTGAGCAGACGAAGCAGGAACTAGTGTTATTTCCGAGGATCCTACTATTATAGGTTGTGTGCCTGTCAAAGTAGTTCAAAGTTTGATCAGGATCCTAACCTTTTTTCCACTTTCTCTCCATCACATCACATTAAATACACCAAAAGACATAAAAGAGTGTAATTATAGGTTGTGTGCCTTTACCAAAAACGAAAAGTAGTTCAAGTTTGACATGCGGTTAAATTTACAATAAATATATTATCAGCATTTATTTTTTATGGAGATATATTCTATAATAATGTTTTATGGAGATATATTCTATAAATAACTTCAATTTGAATAATGATATTTATTATTTTGTATGATACTGTTTGCACTTTTTTTGGAATTTAAAAATTTTTCAAAGTTTAGATCTGAAAAGTCAAAAGAATTGTGTATTTTTTGTTCTAAAAACGAGATTTATATTCTTTTGTTTAATCTGGATGGAGGGAGTTTAATTCATAATTCATAAGGTACTCGCTTTATGATATAATTCTTGTTTTTTAATAACAAGTCAACCAATTTTTTAATAACAAGTCCCAAATTGTAACTTCAACTTTTTAAGTTTAACTATTTTTTTTTAAAAAGACTAGTATTATAATACCAAAATAAATATTATTAAACAAAAAAAGTAATATTTACAAAATAAAATTTATTATTATTTATTTCCAGTTGATAAGTTTAATACAAATAAATATTTTTAAACTTGGCATATTTTTCAAAATAAATTATTATATTTATTTGACATATATTCTAATGAACCTAAATGGTATTTTTTTATAAATAGAAATATTTTGCATTTTTTAGATAAAGAGGCAGTATTTTGTATTTTAATCACAGTGACCAGAATTCCAGACCACTGACCACTGAAACAAACTGATAATCCTGGTTTGCATATGTATATCCGCTTACAAGATTTTTTTTTTTTTGTGATCTGACCATGCAAATGGCAATGTTTCGGCTTCCCAAATTCCTTATATTTATTCATTCTAGCATATCTAACATGTACATGACAGGTCTACCAAAACCATACAAGGCACATGCTGCTTGTACACAAGGCACGTACTAATCGATCTAGGGAAAACAGAGAATTCTTTTTTTTTTCCTAGGCTAAAAGCTTGGAAACAGAGAACATTTTTTTTCACCCTCCTTTCCCCGATTATCAAGATGGCCTCGGAGGTTTCGCTTTGGCATGGGACCCGACAGCCCGCGACACGGCCTCGGCGAGCCGCCCCACCCGTGCAGCCACGTCCGGCGGCAGCGCTGCCGCCGCCCGCCGCGGCTTCCTCGGCCCCAGCAGCGCCCCCAGCATCTCCACCACCTCCTCCGCGGCCCACCCTCCCCTCTTCAGGTCCCCACAGCAACGGTCGACCGTCAACGCCAACGCCACCACATTCACCTCGCCGACGCCGCTGCGAGTGGGACCCTCGTCTCCCGTCATCTCCTCCACCTCGCGGACGCCCCACCCGCCGCTCCTCAGCATGGACGCCGCCTCCTCAAGGCTGGACCGCAGCCACCCGGGTGCCGCGCCGGACGCGGCGGCGTTCGTGGCGCCCGTGGGGACCTCCAAGAACCGGTCCCCGGCCGCCGCGGCGTCGGTCCAGAACTCGATCCACCGCGGGGCCCTGCCGGTGACGGAGTCCAGGCTCCGGCGCGCGGTGGACGGCGGCGCGGCGGCCGGCGGCGGGACCGGCGCGGAGAGCTGGCGCCGGAGCGGCGCGCCGGGTGGCGGCTCGGCGGCGAAGGCGCGGAGGAGGAAGTCGGCGACGTTGGCGCCCGCGAACGTGACGCCGGAGTCGGACACGTGGAACACCGGGTTGCCCGCGAGGCAGGGCGTCGCCGGCACGTAATGCCGGCCGCAGAGCGGGACGAGGGGCGCCCGCCCCGCGCGCCGCTGCTGGCCCGGGGCGAGGGGAAGCGTCGCGGCGACGGCCGCGGGGACCTCCTGCGCGGCGAAGCGGAGGAGGCGCAGCCCCGCGGGGAGCGGTAGTCCGGGAAGCCGTCCCCGGACGGCAGGCCCAGCGCGAGGAGGTCGCGGAGGTCGGGCGGGAGCTGGACGCCGCCGAGCGCGGCCTCCGCGACGGCGAGCTCGGTGGAGGAGAGGCCCGGGAGGACGGTGACCCCCGCCGCGGCGAGGTGAGCGAGGAGCGCGGAGGGGGGGGCGCGGAGGACGCGGCGGCGGAGGGAGACGGGGGCGCCGGGGTGCGCGGGGTGCTGGGTGCCGAGGCCCGGGTGGAGAGACGGCGCAGGCCGGCGGCGTGGGAAGGCGGCCGCGGGAGGCCGTGTGGGTGCGACGGCCGGCGGTCGACGTCGACCATTGCGGCGAGGTCGGAGTGAAGTGGTGTTTGGATGCGGGAGCCGGCGGTGGCGGAGCGGGTGTTTATACGGGGTTTGGTTGTGGGCCCGCACGGATCGGCGCTAGGAGTGGCTTTGGCCGTTTGAACTGGGCCCACTCAGACGCCGATGTGTTTCCGGTTCGCTGAAATTTTCGTACCGTACTAACTTACATTTAATTAGACCCCAGCCTTGTGGAAAAGAGATTAATATTCGTTTGTTAAATTGATGAGATTTGTGAGTACGCCACACAGTGGGGTAAACCCTCTCCAAACCCGCCCCACCCCATAAATGAGGAGTCGGTTCACCCGCCCCGCCCCGCCTTCTCCTCCCGTCCCAACACAAAATGATTTGCTCAACCCCCAGCCCCCCCGTCCCACCCCGAGGGGTTGGTTGGCGGCGGCCGCCTTCTCCTTCTCCAACCAAAAGCGATCCGCGGGAGACGCCCCAAGCCCAACCCGCCCATCCCCGCCCACCCGCAACATAGACAAGCCCCGTTTCAACCCATTATACACACCCATATTAGAACGCCTAAAGTCGTTTCAAAAATCTAGTTTTACACACCCATATTAGAACCCGCCCTAAAAATCCCTAGTTTTTTATTTTGCCCCCCTCTTCTTATAAAACCGGATTTGTGAGTCCTAGAGCATCTTGTTAGCCCAAAAAAAAAAAATTTTGTGATTGTGTTATTTTGTAAATGAATCTTTTCTTTAAAAACCAGACCTATCTCTTGGAGATGCTCCAAGAGCAACTCCAAAAGCTTGGCTAAATTTAATTTCCAAATTTTAATGTTTACCTATTTTGTAAAAACTAGAAAAGTTCTAAAAATTGTTTTCTAAAAAACTTCTAAAAAAAGATCGACAACAAACTTGATATTTACACAATCATATAACAAATGACTATATTCGGCTATATATGGCCACTTAGATGCCAAGGATAACATGTTTGCTATTTTACAAAAGCCTAGTAACACATCTATTGGAGTTCATTTTTTTCTCTAAAAATCATACCTAACAAGTATAGCATATCTCTTGGAGTTGCTCTAACCATTGACTAGCTAAAATTAGACTAAATTAGCTCTAGTGCATCCAAGTAGAAGGACTAATAGATGAGATTATTTTTTAAACAAATCTTCGACTTATTGTTATTAGCTACAAACAAGCCAACCTTGCCTAATTTAAGCTAGTTTTGAGCTCAATTAGTAACTAGCCCTTTCTTGAAGGTTACTAAGGTAATAATACACAGTTCTTAAAACTAAAAAAATTCATTGTAGAAGATTTTGCAAGGATCTACTCGTTTCTCAAAATGAAACATACTTAGCTTTGACCAAATATATACCAAAAACTATTAAAATTTATGGTGCACAATTAGTATCGTTAGATAAATCATTAAATCTATTTTTATAAGAAATTTATTTTGAGATATAAATGTTGCTGATATCCTTTACAAATCTCGTCGGACTATTGAAAGTTTGACCAACATAGATACCATGCCGACACTTAGGCGGTCTCAATCTAGCAGGTTTCATGAATTAGAGGACTAAATATATTTAGTTTCATAAATTAGAGGGCGTCCATTACATTACCTATGGATAAAGTAGTTTGGTAATGCATGCATGGCCAACCGGCCGGCGCGGTCGACGATGGCACGGTCCGCACGGAGGCGGAGCAAAGCTTGGCGGTGGTCGGTGGCGCGGTTTGCCGGCCGGCGGATTGTGTTGTGGAGGAGGGGGTCGGGTCAGTAACAAGGAGCAGAAAACAAAATGCGGCTTTTGATTCCCCCAAGCCGGGTGTCGAGGGAGGATCGCCGACGTCCCTTGTCACCCTATGCATAATGGCTGCATTGACGTCCGCGATGGACGGATTCCCTACCTCCTGCTTGGAACTCCGTGAAAAAAAAGGAACCTTTGTCAGTGCCCCCTGGTCTATAGGAGTACTCCACGGAGCACTACCACCATGTTTGTTTTGGACTTTGGGCTCGTCGAATTCAAAGTCCAAGGCTGCCACACTTTCTTTCTGGGGCCTAAATTAAAGGGCCACTGGTAAAGCTTCTTCTTTCACGAAGTAGGAGTACATGCACACTGTTCATTTGAGCTTTTCAGTCCAGCTTAATTAACTAAATATATAAAGAAAAAGAAAAATAACACTAATACAAAGTCTAGCCTAGAAGCTATTCAAGCTAAGGTCTTCTTCTTCTTCCATATGAAATCATGGATGGTCTTTTCTGTCACATATCATCGCTCTCCAGATCATCAAAACACTTGCATAATGCAACCGGTGAAGTACTTCCAAATCGAACGGGGATCATGATCTAATGATTCCTAGCTAGTTAGTGAGCTGCTTGTTTGATGTGCCCGGCCAGGACCACCCCTCTTGAGATCAACGGCCCCAGCTCCCAAAGATGGATACATATATAGGAGTATAGGTCATACGGAAATAAAGAACTATTTTATAAGAAAGGGATGGATCTGATCATCGGATAATGAAAAGAAACAAAGGAAGAAAAACGAGTGACGTGGAGACAAAGCAGGTCGGTCTCTCAGATCTCAAACCCCCCAACCTGTCTTGCTCTGCTGCTAGTGTTTGCCTATACATAAGACAGCACATCCATGTCTCCCAGCTCTCGCGTGCCCTTTCACCAAATGCACCATGCACGTAGGGCGCCATTGATTTTATTGGAGCCACAAATAGTTCTAGCAATAATAACTGAGCAAACATAGATTCAGCGAATACTCTCAATTATTGCATTGGCTGCTACTGATGGATGTACTCAAGTGAGCAAGCGCCTAATCCTTTTGAGGAGTCCAAACTCCAAAGACCTTTTTAGTTTGAAGAGACAGAGTCCAAAAAGCATCGGAAGCACGCCAAGAGGGGGAAAAAGGAGACGGAAAGGACATAGGATGTACGGTATGTTGATGGTGCTATGCTTGTGCTTTGAAAGGTTTGATTTTGTTGTCCATTAATGAAAGAAAGCATCTATCTATGCCGACACCAAATTAAACAGAAAGAACGTGATTAATCAGCAGCTAGCAGTGCTAGAAAAGAATTGTTATTCTCAAAATAGTCCCTTGTCTTCTTAAAATGGTTGGAAACGTGTGCGTCTCAGCAGAGCGCGAGGAAGGCGGCGGCGGGGTTCTTCTCCACCATCGCTCTCCTGTTGGCTGGCGGGAGGCACAGCTCGTGGGCGGCGGCGATTTCATCCCGGCGGCCGGATCCGTCTCGCCCACGGCCGATGCGGTTTGATGCGCCGGATCCGGCGTTCTCGCGTCGTTGGAAGGTCCAGCGGGCGCAGCGGTGCGCCGACGGTGTGGTGACAGTCCAGCGTCGCGGACGGCGCCGCTGATGGTCCCGCCGACGGGCGGCTTTCGGCATGGCTCGGCATCGCGGTCGCCTGGTGCGGGGGCGGCCGGAGACGACCCGTGGTGGCGGGGCGACGCGGATCCGGCCCCTTCGTCGGGATTCGCCTCCCCCGTGGCCGGATCCGCGACTCTCCGGCAAGTGGATTGCTTCGGCGGCGGCAACTGGAGGAGGAGTGGTGGAGTGGTTTCGGCTGGAGCAGAGGAGGAGGAGGAGGCTTGGTGTGGGAGTGGGCGGCCGAGGTGCACTGGAGCGCGCGTAGGTCGGGCGTGCTTCAGTGACGGTGGATGTGCGGCGGCGGTGGTGGTGGCGGTAGTTGTGGTGGTGTGTCTGTGGTGGTGGCTGCGGCAAGATGGCCGGCGAAACCAAGGCCGGGGTGTGCCGGCGCTGCCGCTGCAGGGGACGGCGGCGGCGGCGGTGACGGCGGCCCGCAAGGTGTTGGGCGCGGCGACTTTTGGCTACGGGAGGCCCCGTGGGGGCGCCTCTTTGGCTGACCGTTCTCGACCATGGTGGTCGGGAGACGGCATCGGCGCCTTCGCGTGTGGGCGAAGGGGCGGCGGTGAGTTGGTGGTGCTCCACATCTTCTACCTCCTCGGTTTCGGCGTCGCCTTGGTGGCGAGGCCGGGGGCCAGTACGTTCTTGCGGTGTCGTGGGCGGCATTGTAGTGATGTACCAAACCTCCTCGGCCGGGGTGCGGAGGCGTGGGGGATCGCTGTTGCTTGTCTCGTGAACGTGTGAAAGGGGCGATGTTGATCCGGCGAAAGCCTTCACCGACATTCTTGTCGGTGGTAATGGTGGCGGCGCTATCGGAGTGTCGTTCTTCCCGTTGGGGACACCATTATGGGGCATCGTGTTATGAAGCATGGAATCTCGGGGTGAAAACCCGGTCCAGTTTTTCTAGACGAGCGACGGCGGCGCCTTCGGCGTCGCGTCCTCCTTGAGGCGCCGCTTCTCGAGACTCTTCTCGCCTTGTGGCGGTGTGGGAGGCCGGACCGGTTGGCCCGTCTTGCAATGACATATGAGGTGTGCCTTGGTCTTGGTGTTGGCGGCGAGGTGCAGAGGGCCTATGGGTGCTGGGGGCCTTGGGCTGGTGCGCTTGGTGCAGTGGTGATCTCGGTGATGGCTGGGCGGAGGTGGTGCTCTCTGAGCGGTTTCAGTTATCTGAGTCCCGGACGGTGGATTTAGTGGAGTGTGAGTCGGTGGGTGAGGCGAGGCCCCCACACCGAGTAGCCGTGGATCGGTGGTTTTCAATGGTGCCGTGACGAGATTGTTCTGCTGATGCAACGCTGGAGCAGGGGGATCGACGATCATGCGTGTGCGGCTTGGGGACGATGGTCCCGTGGTGGAGGAGTGTTGGTAGCCGCTCGGGCTTGCAGCGGGCTGCGGCACAACGTTGGCAACGACGGCGCAGGTTTCGACGGTCTGCTTTCATCTCCTCTCCCAGGTGGTGGTGGTGTAGTTTGTGTTGTGTGTGTAGTGTCGATGTCCCAATCCGACCGGTAGTTGTGGATGGAGGCTCGTGTTGATGACCCAATCCAACCGAGCGGAACTTTTTGTTAATTTTCTCCCATCCGAGTGGTGTTGTCGTTTCAAGTGGTAGGGGGTGGGGGGTTTCCCCTAAGTTGAGTCGAGTGGGCGCTAGGGGTGGCGCGAGTTGAGTAGATTTGGTACCTAGGTGTGCAGATGGAGTAGGGTAACCTCCACATTTATATGGTTTTTCTGGCCCGGTTTCCAGTCAAAAAAATGGGCTGGCACTTGCTTTTTTTTTCGTCTAATAGAAATCGCGGCAAAGCTTTTGCCGCCCCTTTAAAAAAAAAACATCCCTCAATCCGGCAATCCCTGTGATTTTGGTGAAGCTAGGCACGTGCCACCGTGCAAACCGAGCTGCGCGCAGATAGACACACGTGTGACGCCCGGCTCGGTCGCTGGAGTGAGTTGACGCCGTAGCCGCAGCTGCAGCCAGGAGAGGAGAGCCGGCACCGGCACCGGCAGCCACAGCATGAGGCCGTTGGCTTCTCACGTGCGCGGAGCAGGAGCTTTTTACTTGAATGAAGCAAAGATTCCTTCTCGAGACAGAAATATTTTCGTAGCTTAGCCCACTCACTCTAGGTCAAATGCTATACAACAAATCCGTATGAGTAATGTGTTGTACAGTATTGTTGTGTCAGTAGTCTCAGACTATCAGTTTTGGCATTTGGCCAACGTCCGGAGGATTTTGCACCACGGGTCCCCCGAGATAATCTTTTTTGAGTCGTTCAGACAGAGGCCCGCATTGTTCACTTGTGGCCGCTGCCAATATCTTTCCAAATGCCCAGCTCAAGAATGACACAAATCGCTATCAATCCTAGGTTGCTTCCAGCTTGTTTAAGAATGGGCTCGGTTCAAATTCAGACTCCAGTATCCATCTGCCAAACGGCTAATGGCCTGTTCGATAGTGCTGGCCAAACGCCTATTCGATAGAGCTCCCCTTTCTCCAAATTCTCGGCTGATACTCTAAGAGAAGTGATTTTTTTGTGACTTAACTGAAACTGATACAATTAAGTTACTCTCTGCAGTGAATCTCCCTGGTTCATCTTGGAGAATCACTCACAAAATCAGTATAGAATCGCTTCTTAGCCTGAATTCAGCCTCCAAGAGGAGGTCCGCCAAACAGGCCATAAATAAAACATGTTACGCTTACTTGAAAGTGGTTAGCCATGACATCATGAGAAACAGAGAATGAACATTCTAAAACTCAAGGAGATAACGATGTGACGTAATCTCTGGATCTACTGGCCCACTCCTCGAAGAGGATGCATACAAACTGGCCAGGTGTTTTCCCCGACCTAAACTGAAGAGCGAATATGACCAGATGTACTTAATTAGCACAACCATTTATGTTTTACTAACTATAACTACTACTTATAATGCGAACCACAATTTTAAAAATACTCCATATCATCGTGTTTTTAGAATCAAGGAGATGTCACGACGATGACTATCCGGCTTTTGGCGTCCATTGATGTCAGAATAGCTATCCTTGATTGCCACTGCTCTCAATCGCGCTCCCCTGCATCTGAAGCCCTCTCGGTCGTTGCACGCCTCCTCCCCTTGGTACCTACACAAAAGGGCTCGTAAATACAACGGACGGGCTTCCCATGCTGCGAAAAGCCATCTCTAACAAACAGATGAACCATGTTTCCTAGCAATATATATACATATATTGTTGGTCATTACCAAACGACAAAGAAAGAGCATTTACCTGGGAGATAGCCTAGTAAAGTTTCATGCCTAGCAACCATCTTTAAAACAAAAAACATTGTACATATCATTGCACCATCCATTGTAGGCCTCAGACGCTGCAAAATTTCAATGCTGTGAGAGATCACGACAAAGGGATCGGAAGGAGACTATATACTACCAAATGATATACCCTACCGCATATGCCTTGCGATTATTTACAAGGGCTGCCCTGAACTTGTCCTCCAGATCCTTCATATCATGCTCAAAGTCACGCCAGCTCTTGTCTGTGTCCTGGACCAACAGACTGTGATCCGACGAGCTATGTTCAACATAGTTACAGTTGCCGCGTGACAGAGCATCCTGGAGCAAGTTGTAGCCCGCTGCCGCCACACCCTTATAAGCACCAACAAGAGAAAAAACAGATTCCTCGTCAAATTTCTTGTCATAGGTTTCCTCTGCCAGCTTCACAAACATGGACACCTGCACCGTGAGGGCCTGCAATGCATTTTCAAGGGTCAACACTACTTAGCCAACTGTTAAAACTGATATCTACTACCATTCTACACTAAACATGATACTTACCCGCTTTGTACGTAAAGAAATTCCATCTTGTTTGTCAGGTCTTGAAGCTACACTGTCCTGAAATTAATTGTTCCAAAGGAAGCAATTAGTGTGACACCTGCATACACAAATTAGAAGACAGGCAGAGGTGTGGACAGAAAGAAAAATGCAGCTACCATGATTCTGGAAGCCAAGCGCACCCCCTTTTTAGCTACCATGCAAAGACCCAGAGACAACGCTGTTGCTTCCATATGCTGCAATTCCACAAAAGCAATCCATCTTCTTAAAGCTTTCCTCCCTACCATATAATAATAATCGTGACAAATATTTTAGAAAAAAAAATAATAATCGTGACAAATTTTTACTTTCAGAAGAATCTATGATTGTCATCTTAGGACAGTCATAAACAGCGATATGGAAGCTTAGTCTGAAGATACATCCTCATCGGTGTAACTTTTAGTATGCTGATACGGATAACACACAATTTTAACTGTTAACATTTGGGAAGAAGACTTACAAGAATGCTGGTATTCCAACAAGTCATTTTCTCCCAATACCCATCAATTGTTTCTATCTCTTGTCGGAATGGCATATCCTATCGGGGACAAATTGATCAAACAAAAGAATCAGTCACTGTCAGAGAATGTAGAAGACACATTTTTTTTTTTTTTTTTTTTTTGTTCTCAACCAAATTATCATGAAAGATAGATTCAGGCAACCTCATCCAACTTGCAATGGTTCCTTAATGCCGCTGTTGTTGGGGGATTATTTTAATTTCCTCGGCGATGGAGTCTGATGTAGTTTGGTGGGAATTCAACTGAGAACTCGGTTTAGTTTGGTTTGGATTAAGAAAACCGAATGGATGCAGTTCAGTTTGATTCAGTCTGAACTTTGCCAGACGGCCCCTCCTCCATCTGACTCCGCCATGTCCGGCCGTGCGAGAGTGTTGTTTGTGCCGGCGGGGAAGCGAGGATGGCCGTAACTAGAGGCGGTTCGAGCGGCAGGCGGTGAAGCAGCGGCAGCTGACTGACGGTCCTCGATCCTAGCGCACGCACCAGGCGCGTCTGCTGGGTGGGACTTGGCTGCCTGCGCCATGCCGCGCCTCTGCCACCTCTCTGTGCATACCACCGCCTCTTTCGACTGGCCCATCGCCGTCTTTGCCCCGCCGCTCTCCTGCTTCTTCGGTGCCGACAAGGCCCGCGCGGTCTCCGAGTCCATCTACGTCCTTCTCCTGCTTGCCGTCGTGGAGTACTGCACTGCACAGGCATGCACGCGAGCATTCTTTGCTTATTACTCTGCTTGATTGGAGTGTGAAACAGAGATGAGCCTACTTAGACCAGAATTAGCAGCTGGTGTATGTTAGCTTGTACTCTTCTATGGATTTCTTGCTTAAACGGATAGGAAGTCACTTAGGCCTGTTTGGTTCTTGGAGCAACTCCAACCATCCCTCCTAAAAATGGCAGCGTATCCTATGGAAACTAGCTTCGTGTGCAAACTATGAAAACTCTAATCAAGATCACAGAATTTAGATCCAACGTCCATCGTGTTTTGCACTTAAACCCTCCCACCATTAACTTTGCTAATCAGATTACAATGGGTTGGATGGAAGGGTTTAAGTGCAAAACACCCTAGACGTTGGATCTAAATCCTGTGGTCTTGATTAGAATTTCCATAGTTTGCACACGAAGCTGGTTTCCATAGGATATGTTCCCCCTAAAAATAGCCAAAAATAGATAGCTAATTTGTAAAATTTGAGAGCCCAAATTTAAAATTAACTCTAGTGCAATGCAATGGACTCTCATTTTTATTTAAAAGGTGGATAGGAGACTCCTATATCTAACTAGCTATAGGGGCTTGTGAGGGAATTTTAGGAGGGCATGAAAAATTTAGGAGCTCCACTAGTGTTATTCTCAACTAGAGAATAGGAGGCTCCACTAGAGTTGCTCTTATAGGACTAGGACCTAATTTTTAGTCCCTAAATTACCAAACATGAGGACTAGTGACTAATTTTAGTCTCGTTTAGTTCCTATTTCATTAGACTCTTGTGAGGGGCTAGAGACTAATTTTTAGTCCCTATTAGTCTCTAGTCCCTAGTCCCATGAACCAAACAGGCCCTTAGACAAGACGAGGACACATGCTTTGCCTTCTGACTTCAATTTGTGCGCTACACCACTCTAGATCTTCACCCGGGAGGATTAGCTATCTTAAGGTTGAGAAGTTAACATCAAGAGCAGACACCGTTCACTCAAGATTGATGATTCTTGGATAATCTACAAGGAGCTTAGGCAGTTGCCAAGATTGATCTTAGTCTTTGTTAGAGTTAAGCTATCGTCACTTGAGAGTTTGATCTCACCCAAGTCAAGTTAGCATCAATATTAGGTATTTATAATAGACTACAGAGATGTCAATCATTATGCTTTGCCTTGAGAGTGAGATTTAAGTGAAGGAGGTTTCCATATTGGGTATGAAATCTCTAATGGTGGATTTGCATGGAGAACTCAAGAGCAATGTGTTGAGTTGAAGCCGTCTAGGTATGCAAGAGTGTTCCTTGAAATAGCATGACTCTATTGGGTGAAGGAATGTTTGCCGAGTCTCTCAAGATGCTACTACAATAGAAGATATCAGGTGGTTTTTAGATAGCTTTTAACGAGTTACACCTAGATGGATTGTAAGAAATATAGAGGACTACTAAGACGGTCATAAAGAACCTCGGTGTGAAGAGTGAGCGAGAACAAGACATACAATTGAAATTAAGTTAATCGAGAATTTGCTTTATCTTGAGAGTGGTTGGAGTACCCGTTTGGAATTAGTTCAGCAAGACTTGGAGTAACGTTACGAGGATAAGCGAAGTAAGGTGAAATTATTACCGAGAAAATGGAACTATTCGAGAGGTGACGACGATTCGAAGATGGAGTATATCTATCACTTTGATCACCGGCTTCGAATCTCGGGACGAGATTCCTCTTAAGGGGGTAGAATTGTAACACCCCAAATTTTGCGCTTTTGAAAATAGATTTAAATTGATTTATTTAAGCATTTTGTGCCCATGAAAACATAGCAAAATAATAGTTTAAGTCATGGTTTGAATCGGGTTTAATTAGTTTGGATTAGTGTGAATATCGACGAGGACACACGCTTTGCCTTCTGACTTCAATTCGTGCGCTACACCACTTCAAGTCATGGTTTGAATCGGGTTTAATTAGTTTGGATTGGTGTGAATATCGACGAGGCACACGCTTTGCCTTCCGACTTCAATTCGTGCGCTACACCACTTCAAGTCATGGTTTGAATCAGGTTTAATTAGTTTGGATTAGTGTGAATATCTGTTAGTGGATTAAATTGACTCGTTTGGTGAGGTGTTTTTATGGATTGAGGTTAGTTTGGATCTTGACCTTTACCAGCTTGCTGTACTAGTGTCTTATATATTCCAATTGATTCAACTGGCACTTCTTTTCAACTTGTGCTAAAAAAAATCGAAATTACTGTTCGTGAATTGCGGGGACTGGTGTCAAGGTTCTGCTTTGACATGCAGTTGTTTAAGATGTCTCAAAGGCCTGTCGCTTTGTTTGGTGAGCCAAAAGAGCTATTGGAGAGCACTGCCGGAGCTGCTGTGCCTATGATCGAGTACCTCCACGGCAAGAAATCTATTGATTAAGACGCGTACAAGGTACGTATCACTGCTCGTTGCATCATAAACACGTAATGCAATTCCTTTCTTCTTTCTACTGTCAATATATAATGTATGATTTTGCTTGATGCAGGAGCTTGTTGCAGCCAGACAAGCCGTTCTTGTGGTGGAGGCCCAGGGCAATGAAGGCTACGTCAGGGCCGACGCCGTCGCCAACGCTACTGAGGGCCTCAAGGTAGTCGGCAGCGTCTTCTTCCACGCCGCCGACCTGCCTCAATACACCACCCCGGAGGTTCCACTGGCTGGCGACGATGCCTACATAAAGTCCTACCTCCCCGCACTCTTCATGGTCTATTACATAGCGTTGGAGATGGAGGCGTGTTCCAAGTACGGCTACAACCCTCGCGCGAGCAACTGATGGCCGGCCTGGGGGGGGCAATGCCTAGGGACATCGCGTGATGAGTCGCTAGTTTTCTGTGGGCTTGTGGTTTTAGGATCTTCTTCAACTTGAATGTTTACTGTTTGTGTTGCTTGCGAACGCCTATCACCAGTTATCTTATTCGAACGAGTAATATTTCTCTATTGTTTTGTTTGATGCGTCAAGTAAACTAAGATTTTACCACACTGTTTTCTTTATTTTGTTCTAGTTGAAATACATTGTCTTGACTTCGGTTGTGCATATTTCTATCCATAAATTTAGCATAGCCTATAATTTGTGTGAGATGTTTTTCCTATTTGGGTGCTTATTTGTTCGAACAATAGTATGTTATGCTACTCAAAGTTTAGTACCACCTTGCCTAGAGAAGGGGGGCCATGACCACCTTATAAGGGGGAGTATCCCTCTCCCATCAGTCCAGGCTTTTGGGAGGAATTGGGCCTCTTGCCTTATAAGTGGTCCGTGAGCGCATGAACACCCAAATCTAGGCCTTGTTTAGATGGCTAAAATTTCTAACCTTTTTTCCACTTTCTCTCCATCACATCACATTAAATACACCAAAAGACATATGTTTGGAGTATTAAATGTAGGTATAAAATATAACTAATGACACAGTTTAGATGTACATTGCGAGACGATTCTTTTGAGCCTACTTACTCCATGGTAGGATGATATTTACCACTAACAAACGAAACGTGCTACAGTGTACGATGTGACATGCGGTGCTAAATTTTAGCAATCTAAACAAGGCCCTAATGTGGAGTGTTGGGCTAGATTGAGTGAGTGCTAATAATTCGAGGCGATTCGGTCGCGCTCAATGGCATGCGTGTACGCCGGCCTCCTCGTTGGGTGTGAGTATGGGGGGTGTAATGTTAGGGGCCATCCACTTAGGTGGGGAGGTTCGTTACAATTGGTATCGGAGGCAGGCCGCCTTATAGGGGGTGGATTGTTGGGCTAGATTGAGTGAGTGCTAATAATTCGAGGTGATTCGGTCACGCTCAATGTCGTGCGTGTACGCCGGCCTCCTCCTTGGGTGTGAGGTTCGTTACAATTGGTATCGGAGGCATGCCGCCTTATGGGGGTGTAATGTCGGGGGGCCATACTCTTGGGTTGGGGGGGATGTTAAGCTACTCAAAAGTACTTAGGGGGTATCGGAGGCATGCCGCCTTATGGGGGTGTAATGTTAGGGGCCATACTCTTGGGTTGGGGGGATGTTAAGCTACTCAAAAGTACTTAGGGGGGATGTTAGGCTACTCAAAGTTTAGTACCACCTTGCCTAGAGAAGGGGGACCATGACCACCTTATAAGGGGGAGTATCCCTCTCTCATCAGTCCTGGCTTTTGGGAGGAATTGAGCCTCTTGCCTTATAAGTGGGCCGTGAGAGTAAAATGCAGCATAATTGAAAAAATATAGTGGCAATGTACATTTGGACCTTAAACTATGCAACAATATAGTACATTGAGAAATGAAATGTATATCTGCAGGCATTGAAATTTGTCATTGTCCAACTCACAAACCCAATCCGCAATCAAGGAATGAAAGAAATAAAACTTGTCGGATGGATGATCATGAAGCACGCTCTTTCTCAAACCAACTAATTTAACCCGTTCAGCATATGGCTTTTGCTGCCAATATGTGAGTTATGTTCATTTTCTCCGAAAACTTGAGGTGGCCACCAGTGATGTTGACCAATATATTGGACTATGCCAGCACACGTTGGGATCAGAATTAAGGAGTGAGCGAGAACAAATCAGAGGGTTGGTGTATACATGAATGAAAATGTGAAATTCACAGCAACACTGTACACTGATCTAGTGAACATCTTTGTACAAAGCAATCATCTAGTGGTTGGGCACGTTTACGTGTCTCTGGTTAGCCCCTTAATTCCACTAACGGAAGAATTTCCACCGCTATCACCTGTAGTTTGCGTGTGCTATCATGATATTACATATGTGTAACTTCGTATGTATGATCGATGTATACCTATACTTTCATGTACTTACGTGCGCACAACATTGCTAGTAATCTGTAATGATCAGAGGTCGTCCCTCGACTGTTAATCGATGGATCAGCAGGAGCTGGGTTTGAATCCGACGGACGATGCGCACCTCGAACCAACGCTGCTGCACGTTCCCGAGGCAGCCGAACGACAGGATCCGTCGGCGCCCAGCGCCGCTGAAAGTGAGCGCCACGGCGCCGTACCCCGCCAAGTTGTCCAGGATCCCGGTCGCCGGCGCGGACGGGTAGCCGTACGAGGCCATGCCGCTGCGGAACGCGGACCGTCCACCACCGTCCCACCCGCGAACACTGACGCCGGCACGCTCAGCTGCTGCCCGCCGACGACAGCAGCTGCGTCGTGGAGAAACCAGGCGGGCACCGCGCAGCGTCAGGTACCCCGTGGTGGACGGGAGGCAGTAGGAGAAGACCCCGCCGTACGTGCCCGCCGCCTGCACCACGAGCGGCCGAGGCAGAGGAGCCCGTCGTTGCCGGTGAAGAGCCCGCTCTGCGCGTGGCCCAAGCCCAAGAAGAAGCCCCACACCACTTCGTTCGGCGGCATACACGCCCGTGGCGTTGGACCCGTCGCTGTAGCTGACCACGTACCCGCACTGCGCAGGCGGACACATAGATGCGCAGCCCCGCGCACACGGGCCCTCCGCACGGCAAGGCGGCGTAGGACGACGACTTGGACGCGGGTCCTTCGCACGCCGGTGCCGCGCATGGCTTGCACTGCACCCACGACAGGTCGCTACCGGTGTCCACCTCCAGCGTGACAGCGTCTGCGCCACACCCGGCATGCCGTCAGCACGTAGCTGAGCGTGCCGATGTCGTAC
>JADLZK010005579.1:0-44392 GCA_015847255.1 Hyparrhenia diplandra | reverse complement strand
ACAAATGCCAACACTTACTAATCAGAATAAAAGGATTAGAAACTTGATTTGGGTTGGCGTCCACAGCTATAAGCTGGGCCATTTGAAAGCATTGTCGAAGCGATATTATCTTTAACAAAATGGAAGTTTTCTCATTGTCGAAGGTTATTTTCATATGAGCCTATTGGTCAGGTACCGAGCCCCTTGCGGCGTGATGAACAAGACAAGAACACACTCTAAGCTAATTAGCATAAAACTAGAAATGATTACTTTGGAGTTTCCTATAGAGGGTGGAAGCACATTTACCATTTGCTTTAGTTCTCTTTATATCTGTTTTTAGAGACTTGTTTTGCTCTAACTTTTTAGCCACTACATGTAATAATTGGTACGTGGTACATCCTCGGATGTAGAGGCCGGATGTTTTTCTCATCCATTATCTAAAAAAAAGCTTCATCGCTGAACAGTTTTGAAAATTTGATCACCGAAAATTAGCCAGCCCTAATATTAATATATTATACGATTCAATTCTCAATAGGCACTGTGAGGACTACACAATCCACGAGAGGCACAGATCACAAAAAATTGCACTCCCTCATTTCAAATTGTAAAGTAAACTTTGACTTTTTTTGGTTCGTCCATTTTGCTATATATCCGGGCATATTATTGTATCTAGATACATAGCTAAATGGATGGATGTACCAAAAAGTCAAAGCGACTTTACAAACTAAAACGAAGTAGTTCAGGAATAGAGGAATATAAACAAACTATAGTTTAGCAATAGTTCGTTTAGTGGGAAAATTTTTGTAAGACAAGATAGTAGTACTTTCGACGAGAGCGGTTAGTGTTCTCAAGCTTGTGTATTCATCTATGAAGAAAATAAGCGGCCGAAATTATCACCTTTCCTCACTTCACGGCGTGAAAAATTCGAGGCGACACCGATGATGCATTGATGCTGCGGGAGGATGGAAATCAATCAAGTAGCCGTCACTTTGAACGAGAGGTCCCAAACCCGGGTAAAGGAGGAGGGTTATGTTAAGTTTGGCGAACCAAAGAAAAAATAGCCACTCTAATGGACGAGAGGCACGAGATCACAAAAAATGGCACTCCCTCCGTTCCAAATTGTAAGTCGCTTTGACTTTTTGGTTAGTCCATTTTGCTATGTATCTAGGCATATTATTGTATCTAGATACATAGCTAAATGGATGTACCAAAATAGTCAAAGCGACTTACAAACCGAAGAGGAAGTAGTTCAGAATAGAAGAATGCAAACAAACGTAGTTTAGCAAATGTTTGTTTAGTAGAAAATTTTTGTAAGACAAGATAGTAGTAGTACTTTCGTGAAAGCGGTCCGGTGTTCTCATGCTTGTGTATTCATCTATGAAGAAGATAAGCGTGAGAATTATCGGCTTTTCCTCACTAGGAAAAACTGGAAAGCAAGCCGGAAATGTGTTGGTTGTAATATGAATGAGACCATCCAACACCTTTTCCAAGATTGTCCGTGATTCGAAAATCCGGTATGGAGGATCATCTTTTATGCTCTTGGACTAAACCAAATTAGATCTACATAACCCATATGTTTGGTACATGGCTTACTAATCGAGAATAAAAGGATTAGAAACTTGATTTGGGTTGGCGTCACAAATATAAAATTTGGCCATTTAGCTATTTGTCGAAACGATATTATCTTTAACAAAATGGAAGTTTTCTGGATTGTCGAAGGTTATTTTCGGATGAGCCTATTGGCTGCGATGCGAGCCCAGATTCGCGGCATGATGAACAAGACAAGAACACACTCTAAGCTAATTAGCATAAAACTAGAAATGATTACTTTGGAGTTTCCCTATAGAGGGTGGAAGCACATTTATCATTTGCTTTAGTTCTCTTTATCTGTTTTTAGAGACTTGTTTTGCTCTACCCTTTTTAGCCACTACATGTAATAATTGGTCGTGTACATCCTCGGATGTAGAGGCGGATGTTTTTCTCATCCATTATCTAAAAAAAAAGCTTGCCGCGCTGAATGCAGATTTGAAAATTTCAGTCACACGGAAATTAGCCAGGCCCTAATATTAATATATTATACGATTCAATTTCAGTAATAGGCGTGTGTGAGGACTACACAATCCATAGAGGCACGTATCACAAAAAAAATTGCACTCCCTCTTTCATCCAAATTGTAAAATAAGCTTTGACTTTTTTGGTTAGGCCCATTTTGCTATATATCCAGGCATATTATTGTATCTAGATACATAGCTAAATGGATGTACCAAAAAGTCAAAGCGACTTTACAAACTAAACGGAAGAAGTAGTTCAGAATAAAAGGAATATAAACAAATTGTAGTTTAGCAAATGGGTTAGTTTAGTGGAAAAATTTTTGTAAGACAAGATAGTAGTACTTTACGGCGGAGCGGTTAGTGTTCTCAAGCTTGTGTATTCATCGATGAAGAAAATAAGCGGCGAGAAAATAACCTTTCCTCACTTCTGGCGAAAAATTCAAAGCGAGACCGGATGATGCGTTGATGCTGCTTGTAGGATGGAAATCACCAAGGAGCTTCACACATGAACGAGAGGTCCCAAATCCGGGTAAAGGAGGAGGGTTGCGTTAAGTTTGGCGAACCAAATAAGTAAAAAATAGCCACTCTAATGGGCGAGAGGCACGGATCACAAAAAATTGCACTCCCTCCGTTCCAAATTGTAAAAAATTAAGCTTTGACTTTTTTGGTTCGTCCATTTTGCTATGTATCCGGGCATATTATTGTATCTAGATACATAGCTAAATGGATGTACCAAAAAGTCAAAGCATTACTTTACAAACGGAGGAAGTAGTTCAGAATAGAAGAATATAAACAAACCGTAGTTTAACAAATTGTTCGTTTAGCGGAAAAATTTTTGTAAGACAAAATAGTAGTAGTACTTTCGACAGGCGGTTAGTGTTCTCGAGCTTGTGTATTCATCTATCAAGAAAATAAGCGGCGGAATTATCACTTTCCTCACTCCGTGGCGGCGAAAAATTCAGCGACATCGGATAGCGCGTTGATGCTTTTCTTTGTTGGATGGAAATCAATGAAGTATCCATGTGAGGCTAATATTATACTGATTCAATTACGCAATAGGCGTCTATTAGGACTACAATAACCCGCGAGTCCGCGAGAACACAAAATAAATTATAATGTAGTTCAGGAATAGAATAGTATAGACAAACCTGCAGTTTAGTAACATTTCATTTAATAGGAGCAGTCATTGTTCTTGAGCATGTATATTCATCTATAAAAAAATAAGAAGTAGTAGTTGCGGTCTCCTAAAACAAAAACACAAAGGTAACAACATTAATGTAGTAGCCAGTGTCAAGTTCAGTATGTACAACTCAATACATCCATCTCGGGATACGATTATATAGTTCAATTACGCAATAGGCGGTCTATGAGGAGTAGACGAGAGCACATTCACTTGTTCTTGCAATCTTGCTTCTTCTTGTTTTGAACTTATTCTCTCACAGAGGATACTATTAAACAAGCGAACAGGCTCTCGGGGGCGCGAGATCACCAAAAAAAAGGTAGTTCAGAATAGTGGAGTATAAAGAAACTATAGTTTTGTGGCGGTTCATTTAATATGCACATTTTTGTATGACAAGATACCTGTAGTACTCTACAGGCGATCGTGTTTACTTGAGCACACATATTCATCTATAAAGAAAATAAGCGGCAATGGATAACAACAACATTGTAGTTATATATAGTAGCGGTCGGGCACGGTAGCGGTGAGGTGTCAAGTTCAGTATGTACAACTCAATATATCCATATTATGATGATAAAATTATAGTTCAATTCTATGCGTAATAGACGGTATGTGAGGACTAGTCGACTGTTAAACTTGTGCTTGCTTCATCTTGTTTCAGCTTATTCTCTCTCACATACGAGAATACTATATATTAAACACACGCGAACAATTGTGCTTCGTGAGGCATAGATCACGGAAAAACAAAAAGGTAGTTCAGAATAGTGGAATCTAACAAACTATAGTTCAAGAATAAAGTAGGCAATGTGCAAGATTGATGGGCTAGATATCAAACCCTAGAATGGCCGGCCGGCCCGGTGGAGGAAGAAGCCGCCGGAGAAGGAGGTCGCCGGGCGGAAGCGGCGTCGGCTTGAATGGCGCGGATGCGTCGGGCGGTGGCGGGCGGGCCGATGAGGCGGCCGGAAACCCTAGAGTCTCCCCCGTGAGGAGTGTGGCTAGGAACCAAACACCCCGATCGAAATGAATCGCCGTGCTCGCGACGAGGCGGGTAAAATTTTTTGAGTTTTGTAAAGGCTCAGCCACGAAAAATCGAGCGAAAAATTGGGCGGCACAACGTATAATAAGCCGTTCGGCCGATTGAATGGTATTTCTATGAAAGAGAAGCCACTTCACCGCAAATACCGGTGCGGCCGTCCTATTAGGGTCATAGTCTGACCCCCTGGGAGGGGCCGTCTGTCGGGATCTACTACCCGCATTTGCTCTCCCTCCGTATATGCTTCGCCTCTCGTGATTCATTCCATCTCTCGCTCTCTTCCATCCCTTCTCCCACCGAGCTCGAGGCGCGATGTCTCGGTCTCCTTTTGGCGGAGTGATCCGGAGGTGGACGGGCGAGAATAGGCTTCAATGGGATCCAGTTGGTGAGCTCGGCGGGTTCCGCTCATCGCTTGTCCGGATCAGCGGTCTTGCTCGGGTGGTGGAGGCGCGGACCAAGAAGGATGGTGATAACCGCGGCCGACTCTACTTCAAATTGTGCTAGGAAATGGGGTGAGTATTTCGCTCACGTAGTGTTGGCGTGTTGTCGGGCCTCTCGGCCCCTAGTTTTGCACTAATTTGTGTGCCTGTTTTTTAGTACCCTAATAAGCGGCGGTGTCATTACTACCGATTTGAAAAGGAATACTTCGAGGTCTTGAAGGATCTTGGCATCATAGTTGTTAAGCCCTTGAATTGGAAAGAGGAGCCAGTCTTTGGATGAAGAAGAAGCTTCGATGGGCGGTCCAAGTGGTGACACCGTGAAGAAAAAATTAGGAGCACATGTTGGAGGACTTGATGAGGAAGACGAACATGTTTATTATTCCATCTCTTATCCGTATTGTCATTGGATGTGTTCTGATGTAGTATCTTTGTAAACATGTGATGCCCGATGCAATGTTATTATTGTGGTAATTTGTGAATATCACAACAGCGTCGGTGCAATGCTTGGTGTCAAGATTTTGCACCTCGTGAAAAGTCAAGCGAGTGGAGTGGATCCACCGCGTGCTTAATAGGGATGTTATCCGTTGACCCGCGTTGTGTAAAGGCGTGAGTGATACTCGTCAGGTCAACAAAAAAACATAACTTTTGACCTTTTCAAAATCTAATTTGACCATTCGTCTTATTCAACATATTTGTGTAAATTCCAAAATAAATTAGCTATTATTATAATATCTTTAATGATCTAATAAGTCATAACAAAATTGATAATATTTATATACATTATTCAAATAAAATGAATGGTCAAATTAGATTTTGAAAGGTCAAAGAATTGCATTTTTTGGTTGGGCCGACGACGGAGTAATACTCCACGTTTGCCCGGCTAGCGTGGTTACGCAACTTCTGAACCGCGTGACACTAAAAAGCGTGAGTAATAAAGTGGCTTTTGTGGCTTTGAGTCTACTCTGGCGTCGTCCGCCACCTCTCTACATAGCGAATTGGGCGCGAACTCACTTCCGCGCCCGGCTACATCTATCTCGTCGCCGCCGCCGGGCCGTCGCCGCTATAAGCTTAGCTTCAGCGTCACCTTCCACGTAGCACCACCCCGGCCGTAGCCGCGTCGCCTCGCCCGCCGCGCACCATCGCGGGCTTCCGTCGGAGATGCTTGCATTGGTTGCCATCCGCGTCGCCAAGGAGGCGAGGATCCCATGGGCGACCTCACCATTCTCGCGCCCGCACAATAAGCGGATAGAGAGGTGTGCGGCGGCGCCATGGTGGGGCGGGCATCCCACTTTGGAGCGCGGGTTTTCAACATAACGAGGGAATGGCGTACCCCTGGATCACCAATCTCGCCATCGTCGGCAACCGGAGCCGCCCGGGCGGCTGTACGCCTGCCTGGCCGTCGATGCTCAAGCGGCACCGTCGCGCGCCTGCTCGACATCTTTGCGCTATGCCGCCCGATGGGGCATGAACTCGCGTGCGTACACGCCCTTGCTCTCTACGAGATGAACACCGGCTTGCCGTGGCGGCGACGAAAGCGAAGGTGTTTGCGGGGATCGAAGGCGGCCAGCGGTGGCAGCGGCGACGTCGGGGCACCGGTAACTATCACGCCTCCGTTACGCGTTAATATAAGCGGTGTTGGCGATGGTGATGGTGGCGCCCGTATCAGCGGGTTTTTAGTTTCTCGTCGTCTCCTGCTCACGGCCCAACCAGCCGGTGCCTCGCCAACACGGGCATCTTCGATGCGGCGTCTTGGCCGTGGCGACATTCTTGGGATGGTCGGTCGGGCGTGGAAGTCAACCGTGGGGAGTGTCTGCCGCGGCGGTAGTGTAGGATCAGCGACGAGTCTACTTTGTTCTTCGTTGATGGCTTGTGGGAATGAGTGTACTTCGTTCTTCCAATGCGGGGGAGTTGCTCCGCGATTCTGCGGTGACGCCTAGCTAGATATAACAACTTTTGGTAGCTTTTGGAAGTGTGCACGCTGTCGTAGGTGATGCATATATGGTGTGCATAGTGTGTTCGATCCTTACCTAGCACTAGCGGTGATGTTCAAGAAACGATCCGGATGGAGCGAAGGCCGAGATGTTTTAATTAGTTGTAATATAATCCGTGTGTTATAATGCTCACTTCTCTGTTTTCGGTGTCTACCATTAATTCTCGCTTGTAGCCACGCAGCCATGGCCGCCCGCGAGCACCCCTGGCGGCATGGCTATATAGTTAGCGGGCTGAACTCTCTCCCTTCTTTCTTATCTTGGCACCTCGAGGCTCGTCGGCGAAGGCGAAGCTATTCTGTGCCGTTGAGGTCACCTTTGGAACGCCCGCCGTGTCCGGCCGGTTCACACGCCCGGCCGGCCGCGCTCGAGCTAAGCGTTCACCACGCCCGGCAACAACCCCTCTGCGCCCGTCCCCCCCTCGACCGAGTTTTGAAAACCGTTTACGCCGCATTCCCCGATGCCTCCATCCCGTCCATGTAACCTCGGCCTGTCCTCGATCATGGGAGAGTGTCGCCCGCCCGTGCCACCTGCCCGCCAACGTCGGCGTCAAGCTCGCGGGTAGGTGGAGCCCATTCAAACCCGCTCATCCGATAGCATAGATAGGAACGCTTAGGTTCTGGGGATCACGGTGTTAGCCCCTCCCATCGCTAGAGACATCATCTCCTGTGTGCCGCGCAAATGATAGAAAATTAAGATTGACACGCATCATATTAAACCGATACAAGGAAACAAAGATAACCCAAATTAACGAAAGATAAAGAGATTGCCATGCAAATGTATTAACCAACAACTGATTCCTTAGCAAATTAACCACACGATCATTGTATCTTACACATCCACACAAATCGCACAAATGAGATAAATTAACATAAAAAAAGAGAGAACCTAGGCCACCTTCTTGGCCTTCTTGGCCGCCAGCTAAAGGCCGGCTCGGCGACGCCTTCCGGCCTCCTCCTCCGGTTTGGCTCTATCCCCTCGGCGGGGTATGGGCCGAGAGTCGATCCGAGGGCGTAGGGGAGTTGACCCTCTCCTCGAGGGGCTGAATTCACCCTTGGCAGGCCAACATCGCCGGCCAAGCCGTTCAAATTTGGTGAGGGCGGGCGGGAGGCGCCCACAAATAACTTCATCTCCTCCCGGGGGCGGCCATGTCGACGATCGTGGGCGGCGAGTCCGCTTTCCCGTGAGAGGGGCACGAAAGAGAAGTTAGTGTTGGATAACGGAGGGGGGCGGGGGCGGGGTATAAATGTGGCGTTTCCAAACACGGTTGCTCGGAAAAACGTAACCGGGCGACATAAGGCGGCCGAATGGCGTCTCCTCGGCACTCAACGGCGGCTTGTATTTTTCCAAAGCACAACCGAAGCGCTTAATTGTTTGTTTGTTTTGACAAATTTTACATTGAACAAGTTAAGATTCAAATCAAATTTTACATTCAGGGGACAGAGGGAGCAACACACGGCAATAATATATATTTTATTAAAAAAGGAGGAAGGCGCCTCCGGCCTAGTCCTCGTCGTCGTCCTCCTCCTCCTCCTCGGCTTTGGCGTCGTCCCTTCTTGGCCAAGGCCTTGAGGAGGATCCCGCCAACTCTTCCACCTTGGGGGCGTAGTGGTTGACCTTTTCATCTAGAGGCCGATCCACCCTTGGAAGAAGACCATGGCCGTCCGCCCGGCTCCTTCAAATTTTCATGAATGCAAAGCGGTAGACGATCGGGTGAAATCCCTCTCGATTACCTCGATAGCGGGCCTCGCTTAGGAGAGGGCGGGGCGTAGGAGTCGGCCGTTTTGCGAGTCGGACTTATCAAACGCCGCGCCTCCACCACCGGATCCTTGCCCTTGCCCTCCGCCGCCTCCATCTCCTCCCCCGTGCGCTTTGTTGGATCCCGAGCTTGAGGCAGCCATGGCGCTATGATTGCAAAGAGAATGTGGCTGGCTTAGAGAACTGGAAAGGATGAACGCCATGATCGTGTGTGCTTAAATAGTGAGTTAGCCTGGCTCCACTTCCCCACGATCGAACGCGGCGTCAACGCAACCGCTTGGAATTCCCACGATCGAGCAGCGGTAGTTTTTTTTTGAGAATCAACGCGTAGTTTTAAATAGCGGGCTAAGGGGTGTTTAGCGGTTTACCTCTAAAACAGCTATAGCGAGCTAATAATAGCGGCTATAGCGGAGCTCTAAATTGTACTTACATGAACGTCTTAGCGGCACCCCGCCTCAAAAGGCTATAGCGGGCTATTTAAAAAATGTAGTGTATAGGGGCAAGAACTCTATTTTTTTTTTTTTAATCTCCGGTCGTCAACTTGTAACTAGTCTTTTTCCCTCATAGGAACTCCAAAATTGATGGTTTTTCTATTTTTTTTTTTTTAAAATCATGCTCCATCGGCGATTGTATTATTATTACTTCTATTACTATTTGTCATGTTTCATCGATAACATTTGAAATTTGAATTTCAAAATTACAACTTCAAACAACATTTTTTGGAGCATCTAATGATTTCAGCGAGAAGAAGTCATCAACATATAAAAGTTGTACAACTTCTTATGATGTACACCTTTTTACACTAGTCATTTCTTCACCCGACGACGTCCACGGTAACATTGTTCACAAGATTTACACATCCACATAGAGTTTATATGAAACTACGAGAGACATCTCTAAGATTTGTGAACAATGTCTAACACTATGTCGGATGGGGAAACAACAAATTAAAATAAGAATTAGTGAACAGTCTTTGGAAAAAAAAAGTTACGGACCCGTCTTTGGGAACAAGGAGTCTCGTGAGTAGTGGGCGTCCGATCGCCGTTCTCGCCGGCCCGGTCGGTTGCCTCTACCGGCCGTCTTCGATTTGTTGTGTGAGAAAATTATCGCTGGCCGGGCTAGCTTTGTGAGAGAAAAGCACTCTTGGCTGGTGGGTGAACCAGCCAGCCGAACGATCGGTCTGGTCACTGCAGATGACACCGGGCTGCCTCGCAAAGAAAGATGGACGGAACGACGGTGGCAGACGTGGGCCCCATTCTACAGCGAGGTGTGTAGGATACGCAAAGGATTCACATGCAAGGGCGTGTATAGACGCGCTTTGTGTAGATGAGTGAGTCTGGGAAAAGGCGCCGCCCCTTTTTCAACGCTTTCACGGCGTCATGTCGCCCAATCGGCCGGGGAGTGCACCGGCCGGCCCGACATCATTAAGGGCGTGTTTGGTTGTTCCGGTGGCATCCCGGCTGGCTCGCATGGCTCGGCTGGCGGGTTAATTTGGCCATGCCAAATGCATGCAACAGAGCCCCTCTGTTTGGTTGCCTACATGAACCCAACCAGGCTAGCTAGAGCATTGTTTAATCGGTACCTTGCATTTGCGTGAGATTCAAATTTGTGCATGCATGGTTGTTGTTTGGTTGCTGCATACATGCTAGTTGCATCACATTCAAATTGTCACAAGCTACAAGCCGATCACAATAAAAGTAACTAGTCTTTTACCATAGCTTCCAAACTAAAAACCCTATGACTACAACAATAATTAGGACTACTACGAGCACTAGTAAACGATGCCACCGATCTCCAAATAGGTTGGTTTACATGTGGATTAACAAGTGGTAGTAGAAGGGGTGGATCCACTTCTTTGTCCAAGACCGGTTGCAAAAGCTTGCTCGGCCTCCACTTTTTGTGTTATATTTCCCGTAGCAATTTCCACGGAACCTAAGTACTTGCTCGTGTGTGCTTCTTTCGAGGTTGAGTACAACCAGGTTCCCTGCCATGATGAACCACATACCATGCCATTCTTTGCAAAAGAAACAAATTGTAGGAAACATAACCACGGCATGGCTTATGTGTGCTTTCGAGTTCATGTAGAAACATCATTGGCTAGGTCATGTGCTCAGATTATAGGAACAATGATCACAGCCCTAAGGCATGTGCTTAAAGTATAGGAAAAACATCACAAGCATATAGGGCATGTGCTCGATTTTATGAAAAAAAAAAAATCATAGGCAATAAGGCATATGTAATCCCGTGCTAGGGTTTTGAAGAACAAGGAGAGAGGAAAAATCACCCGAGAGGAGAGGGCCTGAGATCCACCGCTACAACACAAGAGAGAGAGAGAGGCCTCGTGATCCATGATTCACAAAGCAAGAACAAATCAATAGGGAGAGAAAAACCGACCGGTGGCGAAGAACTTCGAGCGGCGGAAAGAGCGGGGAGGAGGGAGCGAGGGGGATATATAGGCGAGATTGGCGCCGAAGGGAGGAGGAAACCCTAGAGAGTTGTCATCTCGGCGGCCGAAATTGCCAAGCTGCAAGCAAGCCGCGGGAGCACTGAGAGCGAGCCCCGCCGGGAGGAACGCCGATCGGCCGTTCCTCTCGAGCCCTGCCATGGAGCACTTTTTGCACGAAAGGGGAGCCCGGCTCGGGGCGAGCAGGTAACCAAACACTGGGACCGCGACGGCGGGAGCCCCGGCCGGGGGCATATCCGGGGCACCAAACACGCCTTTAAAATCCCACGTCTACGCGACTTTACTAGCTACACACACTGGTTTGACTCACCCGCATATCGCTGGCTCGCCCCAACCGAGCGCGGACTGCATATGGAGACATGCTTGCAAAGGGCCTTCTACTCAAGAACTCTTATTTTTCTTTTTTAATCTGTGGCCAAAACTTGTAACTAGTCTTTCTCCCTCATAGTAACTCCAAATGTGATAGTTTTTTTTTCTATTTTTTTAAGAATAATGTTGTATATATCAAGATATTGTATTCTTCTTGCTATTACTTTTGTCATGTTTTATTGAGAACATTTGAAATTTGAATTTCAAAATTACAACTTCGCACAACATTTTTGGTTCATCCAATGATTTCAGCAAGAAGAAGTCAAAAACGCATTAAAAGTTGTATAACTTCTAAAGATGTACTACACCTTTTATATTGGCCATTTCTTCATCCGACGATGTCGCGTAACATTGTTCACAAGATTTACACATATCTCATATATAGTTGATGAAACTTATGAGAGATTTTGTAAGATTTGTGAACAATGTCACTAAGCTACTATGTCGGATGGGGAAACAACAAAAAAAAATGTAGATCTTGCTAAGTTATATAAACTCTCTAGTTAGAAAAATTTTTGGTTTGACATTACCTTGTAAAGGAAATCTAGGTCTCAATTTAAAAAAAAAATGGAAATTGAAATTTAAATGTTTTAAGTGACCTCGAATAGACAAACCACCAACATGACGATTGTAACTCTCAATTATCCATGAAACTTTGTAGTTTACAACGTTTTGATTTGGCATCATCTTGTCATGGGAAAACATGTAAATGTTGAAAACATTTAGCTTAGAGATGCGCATTGGGATATATAGTTTTAGGTAAGAAAAGTTCACAAGATTTACCATTTCATTGGGCGTGTTCATGAAACTATGAGTCATGTCTCACTTTCGAACAATGTCACTATGCCCGATGGGGAAAGCGCCAACTTTTGTTCACCTCCCCGCCATGCCCGAGCTTCCAACAAGAACCTAATTTTTCTTTTTAATCTATGGTCAAAACTTGTATAACTTCTTAAGATGTACATCTTTTATGTAGGTCATTTATTCATATGATGATGTCGCGGTAACACTTTCCACCCAGAGATTTACACATGTGTCATAGAGTTTATGAAAGTAGAAGACAAATTTCTAAGATTCGTGAACAATGTCACTAGCACTATGTCGGATGGGGAAACAACCAAAATAAGAATTGTAGGTCTTGCTAAGTTGTGAAACTCTCTAGTTGAAAACTTTTTGGTTTCACATTATCTTGTAAAGATAAACTATATATATATAGGTCTCAATTTCAAAAATTGGAAATTTAAATTTAAATTTTTAAGTGACGTCGGATAGACAAACCACCAACATAATGATTGTAGTTCTCAAATATCCATGAAACTTTATAGCTTACAACATTTTGATTTGAGATCATCTTGTCATGGGAAAACATGTAACATTTTGAAAACATTTATCTTACAGACGCCAAGACCTTTGGGATAGTTCGTCCGCCCATTTGGCTCGACACCTCCTCGAAAGTGCACCGCCGCTGCCCGCCCATAACCCACGCCCACGCACGGTCTTAGCACCCGCATTATTGCTGCCGACCAACTCTTCGCCGCACAAAACGTAGCTAGAGCGCCCCCCACCAAAAAGCTCGGCCGCGCGCGCCGCACCATGGAAAACCTTCCGCGTGACATGCTTGTAGAGATTGTGATTGGTGTCGCCCAAGGTCTGGTGAATCCTATGGAGGACCTCCACAATCTCGCGGCCACGTTCAATGGATAAGCGGCGTCTGGCGACCCCTGGTGGGGACGGAGCATCGGCTGGACCGGTCTTTATGCGGCTGGCCGAGGGGCTGAGAAATAAATACCTACTACGCTCAAGTATCAGCGAGAATCTTATCACCAAGCTCGCACGCCGTCGGCAACCGGGCGTCGCTTCAAAGCCGGCATGTATGCGTCTTAAATCGAAGGCGTACACCGTCAACGCGCGTCGCTTCGAGAAATTCGGCCCAGCGCCACGCAGCGTCGAGGGGCATGAAACCCGCCAAGTATGTTCTTGCTCTTGTGCTCTCTGGGGCCAACACCGGTGCGACGGCGACTATGCGCGGCGGGTGTTGCGTGGTCGAAAGAAAGCCACCCGGCGACAGTGGCGGACGTCACCACCGAAGCTGCGAGGCGGAACTCTGCTGAATGGCCTGGCGACATGCATGGGATTTCTTGAGGAGTTTACTTGATGGCGGCACATATACCCCCAAATTGGAGTAGAGAATACTGCCCTCCGGCACCACCGTGCCTCCTGCCATGACGGGCATCGGTGCGGAGGGGCGGCCCAAAGCCGCCATTCACGGATGAACAACGATTCATTTCGGGACGTGGAGGATGTTCTCGGCAATGAGGAGTGTAGGATCCGCAAGGAGTGTGAAAGTTTCTTCCGTGGTGTTGTGTGGGCACTATGAGCAAGTTTTAAATTGGGATTGATCGATCTATCGATCACATGCGTGATGAAAAGTTGGATGTTTTGTTAGTCGTAACCATGCATATTTTCCAAAAGTGACGAAAAGGCCTGATTCCTAACAAATTTTTTTTTTGGGGCCGATTCCCAAATTCAAAAAAAAAAATGGTGCCGATTCCTAAGACAAACTTATTTCAGGGCCAAATTCCTAATTCTCCCATAGTCCTATTACTCCAAACAATGTTTGAAATTTTGAAATAGAAATAGGCCCTTTCACATTAACCGGTGGGACCATGGTGTCTTCATCGAACACTCTACAGTTTCCACCTCGGATTCCTTGTAGTGCTATGGGCGTTTTTTCTCTCGCGATCTCTCGTCTCTTCCTTCTCCCATACTACACCTACTAGTACTCTTCTCACCTCTTCTCCCTCTTCGACTCATGACTTTCCAAATTCATCTCAACCAAAACTCGAAAGTACGGCCCGAGCTTATCCGACACGGGGGTCTGGCGCCTTAAGCCTTCGCCTCCATCCCAAGCGTGTGGTGCTCTTTATCACATCCATGCAGCTAGATATGATTTTTCATGTGGTTTTGAAACAGCAAATACTGAGTTTTTTCTTTTTTTTGGTGGTTGCAGATCCGGATCGAAGTCCCGGCTGTTTAGATCTCTTTTGAAGTCATGTGGTCTCGTGGCTTTAAGTGTTGGGTTGGGAAGGAGGCCGAAGAAAATGTCGCAAAAAGAAGCACATCTTCTTGGGTAAACACCGCTGAGATCTCTGAAATGCACTTCTTTTTTGAAGTTTTTTAGTGGCTCTAAAAGGTTTTGTTTTGTCTTGTCTATTTGTGTGATTCATGCTATAGCTTGTACAACCACAAAGACCTACGCGGGAGATTATAAAAGTATGGGTCTTTGGAGGTCGCCGGGCGGGGCCACTCCCTCTCCTCGCCGAAGTCGAAAGCATTTTTCCGAGTCGGCCGACTCGGCTCAACAAGTTTGGCAAAAGAAGCTTTGGCTCGGCTCCTCCCGCACCCCAATCGTAGCTAGGAGCCACTTTTCTCTCCCTCCCTCCCCCTCTCAACATTGGGCCATGTAAGCTAGGAGCCGGAGAAGCTCGATTTTGGGGCTCCCCCTCCCTCGGCTCTTACGCGCCATCTGATTGTCTTCGTAGCTTAGGTCTTGCTTCCTCTTTTTGACAATGTTAAACTTGCTCTTGCTTCATCTTGTTTCAAATTGTTGTGTCTCACGGAAATACTATTAAATCGGCCAAAATCAGGGCATTAGCAAAACAACCTCGTTTCTCCGTAATGTTGTTATATTATCAAAAAAAATGTTAAAATTTGGAATGCTCGGCTCTCCAAGAATCGCATTGAACCTTGTATTGCTAGTTTGTGCATTGTGGCTCAACAAATGAATTCAGCTTGATTTGTTCCAGAAAGAGGCAAATTTTGGAATTGTGTTGAAACAAATTTGGCATCTAACACTCACCTCATTCTCTCTCTCTCTCTCTCTCTCTCGTCGAACAGGCATGTGAAATGACTCCATTACGTGACCCCCGATGTATAGTACACCTACTATACATACGCGTTCGAGCATGTCAACATCATCATGATTACGATTCTACGTAATGCAAGTCTTTGGATGAGCGGTACGTGGTAAGCAAGCGTGAAACGCTTACGGTTCCTTGTTCCTTTGTCGCAGGCGTCGATTTATAGACTAGAGAGAGAGCATACCCCGGCGGGCCCCACAATTTAAAACAACAACAAAGTCATGGTTGTGCACGCTTGAGGGCCCCACAATTTAAAATACCTAAAAATGTTTTAACCGACAAACCAAAAAATCTAAATTAAATTCGACATAATCAGTAAATTAATTTGTTTCAATTAATTCTTCAAAACAAGACATCACATGGATATAGTATTTAGATAAAATTAACGGTGGGCCCCACACGATGGTAGTTGGGATAGAGTAGGACAAACTTTTTTCGTACCAATTCCTAATTCTCCCTAGTCCTATTACTCCAAATAATGTTTGAAATTTCGAAATAGCACACAAGTTCACATGGGAGCCCTTTTACATTAACCGTGGGACCATGGTGTATGCGATCGAACACTCTACGGTTGCCACCTCCTTTATAGTTGCATTCCTTTATAGTGCTACTATGGGCGTTTTTCTCTGCATCTTCGTCTCTTCCTCTTCCTTCTCCCATACTACACCTACTAGTACTCTTCTCACCTCTTCTCCGTCCCGACTTTCCAAATTCATCTCAACCAAACCTGAGTAGTACTGAGCTATCCTAGCCACGGGGGACTACCTCGCCTTCGCCTTCTCCATCCTCAGGCGGGTGGTGCTCTTTATCACATCCATGCAAAATAGATATGGTTTTTCATGTGGTTTTTGAGGCAGCTAATACAAAAGTTTTTTTTTTTTTTTGGTGGTTCGCGGTCATTCCGTCCGTCCGCGAAGCACATCTTCTTTTCTTTTTTGGTGGTTGCAAATCTGGGGTCCGTAGCGGCAGCATATCTTCTTAGGTAAGCACCAAATCTAGATTGTAAAGTGCATTATCCTTCCTTTTTTTGAAGGGTTTTTTGAATGGCTATAAAAAAGTTTTGTGTTGTCTTGCATATCTGTGTGACTCATGCTATCTACTAGCTTGTACAACATTGCTCAATAATTTTGCTATCTTATACCTTTTTCGATTCTTCCTAGGTACAAACACAAAGACCTACGCGGGAGATTATAAAAGGATGGGGGAGGAGGCGAAGAAAATATCGCAAAGAAAAGCACATCTTCTTCGGCTTGGAGATCCTTTTCCACCTCTCAACCTTCTTCTTGCATGCTATCTATTTGGCCTCGCCTTGCTTCAACGTGGATTCCAACTTCACGTATCATGCGCATGGCTAGAGCTTAAGGGGTGTTTTGATCACGCCCCCCAACTTTTAGTTCGCTTTTACGCATAAGATTAGGCATGCCACGGACCCAAGGCGAGTGTTTGGTTCATTTACTGCGGTGGCTGCCACACCACGCATGCTTCATTTGTTTTCTATTTTTGCTCGTATCGATCCTGTATTGCTAGTTTGTGCATTGTAGCTCAAAACAATTCAGCTTGATTTGTTCCGTAAAGAGGCAAATTTTGGCCTTGTGTTGAAAAAAATTTGGCATCAACACTCACCTCCTTCTCTCTCTCGACGATCAAACAGGCATGTGAAATGACTCCATACGTGGCCCCCGATGTACAAGACACCCATCGCATACGGTGTTCCGAGCATGTCATCATCATGATTATGATTCTACGTAACCGTCTTTGGTGCGGATGACACACTGAGGATGGGCCGAACGACGAGTTTTTATATTCCCAAAAAAATTTTGACCCAAACCCTTTTCCAACAATACTACGGGGACTTCTCGGCAGCCAGAGGCGCGGCCGAGGGGCAGAGGCCGAGCCGGCCGTGCCAACGTGAACGCTTCGGTTCCTTGTCGCGAGAAGCGTCGGATTAATTATAGATGAGAGAGAGCATACACCCGCGCCCCACAATTTAAAATACCTAAAAAATGTTTTAACCGACAAACCAAAAATCTAAATTAAATTCCGATTACACCATTAAATTTGTTTCAATTAATTCTTCAAAACAAGATGTCACATGGATATACATTATTTAGAAAATTACAAGTGGGCCCACACGATGAATGCAAGAGAAACCGGGAATCTTGATGACTAGGACGTAATATTCCTTCTAAAGGAAGCAAATAGAGGAACGTGAGTCAATTTTTTTTCGTTTTTGCAAAAATCCAAGGATGGTAGACTAGTTTAGCAAACTCTTGAGACACACTTGTCATTTTACTTTTAATTGTGAGAAATTGTGTAATTTAATCTGCCGCTAGAAATATGACACAAAATTAAACTTGCTTTACGAAATATGACCCATGTTGTGCGAATTTGCTATGAAATCTAGGCTTTTAATTTTCCAGATTTCAATAATTACGAGGGGGCCATTTTTCACTTGTTTAGGGCATCGGGGGCGCCTACCAACGCGCCGCCGACTATCGCGGCTGACTTGCCACGCCAGCGGCCACCCTATGGATGTGGGTTTGGGCAAATGAGGCCCGGGAGGAGCAATGGAGAGCGCATGGCGTGTAGACTTGGGGCGGCGGACGGGCGGTTTGGCGGCGACGACGCTATCGCGCTGCACCCGCGGACTCAAGACGAAGGTCGTGCTTTCGGTCACGACTCTCCGTGAGCCCGGCGACGGGCTCAAGAGGAATTGAGGAAAGGGTAATGATGTCCTTTCCCATTCTCAAACAGTTAAAGAAATTTTCTAAATTTATAGAAAATACAAAATCCCAAAAAAAAAAAAAAATCCAGATTTCATAAGAACTTCGTAGCGACATGGGTCATATTTCATAAGGCATGCGAATTCGGGTCATATTTCTAGCGGCACCGCGATAATGGGTTAAATTTCATAATTTCTCGTTAATTGTATAAATGAAGCCGCTAGGAAGCAATGGTTTAGCAGCTCCACAATCGTAGTCATATCTTGTTGGCTACTCTACTAAGCGACTCCCTTTTCGTAGTCATATCTTGTTGGCTACTCTACTACAAGCAGCCTCCACGTCAGATTTTTTTTAGGCTGAAAATCTAGATGAAAAACTTCGATACTAACACTCCCGCCCACACCTAGGGTGGCCTTGTCATCTGTCTTACCAACCTCATGATCTTTGTGGATGCGGACCATGTGGACGACCTTGGAGGCGGATCCAGCACGGATCTAGCGCAAACGCTAGGAACAGTGTCTGTTGTGTCGCCTTACAAATCTACTCGTATGTGACTCAATCTAACTTGTACAAAAATTGTGTTGTCTTAAATATCTTTTTTTTGGGTTGATCCTGTACAACCACAAAAGAACTAGTGGGCGTGAAATTATAAAAAGGATTAAAGAGAAGATCATATCCATCTATCTATGGTGCTCGAGCAATTTGAAGATAATACTAGATCTTTGTGGTGTGGTCCAAGTGAATAGTAGTAGTAGGTGTGCGTGTCGATGGTGCCTTTGTGCAAATGGAGGGTGTTTAGTTCCCATGCAACCCAAAAAATGCTACAGTTGCACAGCACATCAAATCTTTTACGCATGCATGGAGTATTTAAATATAGAGAAACAAAAAAAACTAATTACAAAGTTTAGTCAAAAGAGCTTAGATGAATCTTAAGCCTAATTACTCTATGGTAAGACAATAAATACCAAATACAAACGAAAAATGCTACAAATATTTCAGAATATTTCACCAACTAATTGTGTCGAAACAAATTTGGCGTGCCCTATATCAAATGGAATCATCTGAGGAGCTTGGCCAAACTCTCTCTCTCTCTCCTTCTCCCAATAGATCTGATTCCTTCAGGCACAAAATGACTTCATATGTGACCCTACGGGCGGTCATGGAAAAAAGTCGGATCGCAGTGCAGATGACAATGGCGACTGCACCAGGATGGACGGAACGACGATAGGCAGCGGAGCCTATTGTACTGGAAGGAGGATTATCTGCATACTACGTATACGTATCTCCCATGTTAAAATACTTTGACCTTCATATTTGCCCCCGTCCTATTCGCAAATCCTCGCCGACTCTTCACAAAAAGAAAAAAAGAAAAAAAAATGATTTCTATTTTTTAATCTCCCGAGGAGTGCCGCCAAAAGCCTAATATTTTTTAATCACGAGGACCCGGCGTAGCTCGGTTGTTAGCTTCGCCAGTGGCAAACAGCCCAGGGGCGCTAGTTCATTCCTGTGATAGTGTGTGTACTAGTTGTAGTTAGGTCCGGTTGTACACGGTAGTGTGTGTATTAGGTAATGCGTGTAGTGTGTGTGTGAGTGTGTATGAACAGATACTACAACTGTACCCAGTAAGAGGTAACTCAAAAAAGCCTAAAACAGTCTTTCTCCCTCCTATTAATCCAAACTCTATTTCAAATTTGAAATAGTACACAAGTTACTGATTAAGCCCTTAGCAAGATTTAAGAAGCAAAAATGTGTCGCCCTACATTAACCGGGTGCCCATGTGGGGCCATGGTGTCGACATCAAACACTCTACAATAAATACTACTACTACATATTGAATATGTTTGGTTTGATTTTTGGTGATTGAATAGTATTATAAAAATTTGAAATAAGATAAGCCAACTTTTTTTTTTTTTTTTGCATAAAATCCAAGGATGGCAAACTAGTTTAGCAAACTCTTGTAGATGTTATGTCATTTTTATAGTTAAATGTATACATGAAGCTGCTAGGAAGCAATAGTTTAGCTCCCTGTAGTACTCATATATCTTGTTGGCTTCTATTCTTTAGGGTGAAAAACTCAATGAAAGTGAAGAAAAGACATTTTTCCGACAACTTGTGGAGGTAACATATGTTACCATTAATTATATACATGAAGAAGCAATGGTTTATTAGCTCCCAGTAGTACTCATATCTTGTTGGCTATTCTATTTTTCAAGGTGTAAAACGATGCTAAGACTCTCCACAACGCTAGATGTGCTCAAAAAAGGATCTAACCACCGCAATCGGTAGAGCTGGTGTGCCTCCTTCCGCCCGGTCGGTCCAAGTGAATAGTAGTAGTAGCTGTAGTTGGTACTCATTGTCCTCGCTAACATCGGCGAGAGGGGCTCGTGGCGTAGGACTATAATAATTAATAATCTTCCATATAGGTCTCGAGCTCGGTCATGGACATGGCTAGTGCTTAAGACCTGCGCTGACATTATAATCCTGCCGCAGGGCTGCAAGCGCCTCAACGGTGTTGTTGTCATCCCTATTCGAAGTCCGGACCCAGGGGCGCCCATATTTGTCTTAAGTAGCTTAGGTCCGTCCTCCTTTCTTTGGCAAATTTCCTGATTTGAATACATATTTGAAGTCCAACCCACACTCGCTACAAGTGTCCCCCTCACTGGAAGTGAAATGAAACAAAACTACTCTTGCTTTCTCCACCCTCCTCCCACCCTCTCGCTCAAAATTGAAATTCGAGGAGCGTGGCTCCAAAAGCCTAAAACATTCAATCTCCCTCCTCCAAACTCTGTTTTAAATTTGAAATACTAGGTGTACGTGTATTACACAAGTTATAGTCGCTCTTAGAAAAGTTGCGTTTGAAAACCGGGTGCCCGTGGGGCCATGGTGTCCGCATCGAATACTCTACTAAAAGTTCTTGTCTTTCTCTCTCCGCCTCTCATCACTCTCATTAAGCCTCCTTCTCCTCCCATACTAGTAGTACTAGTAGTACCACCACTCTTCTCACCCTATTCTAATGCTGACTTCCAAACTCTTCTCACCAAATCTTACCAAATAAAGAGTAGAGAGCGGTCCGACATAGGGATTTGCCTTGTCCTCGTGCCTCGTGTCTCCATCCTTGGCGGTGCACCTCTTTATCACACCCATGGATCTAGATATGATTTTTCATGTGGTTTTGAAACAAAGAAATCACAGAAAGTTTTTGGGTGGTTGCGGTCACGGGATCCGTGGGGGCCTCCGTGTCCCCGGTAGCGGCTACGGTGAGGTCGCGTCATCGCCTTGACTTCCTGACGGGGGATCCCGGCCGGCGGGGAGCGCGGCGGAGAACGAGGCGTTTATCGCGGCATTCGGCAGGATTGCCCGCCCGTCGTCTGTGGAAGTCCCTGCCGCTCGGATCTCTCGTGTTTTACTTGTGGGTTGGGGCGGCCGAAGAAAAAGTCACAAGAGAAGCACATCTTGTTGGGTAAACACCTAAATCTAAATTGTAAAGTGCATTACCCTTTTTGAAGTTTTTTTTTTGAATGGCTCTAAAAAGGTTTTTGTTTTGTCTTGCATATCCGTGTGATTCATTTTATCTGCCTTAAATACCTTTTTCCGATTGATTCGTGTATAAACACAAAGATCTATGCGGGGAGATTATAAAAATGTGGGAGGAGGCCTAAGAAAACGCTGAAAAAAAACACATTTCTTCTTAGGTAAACCCCGAATCTAATCCCAAAGTGCATTTCACACTAACCAACCAATCCTAGATCTATAAACTTTCCACTTTAGCAAACTTAAATCGGGAACCCCGAGAGTGAAACTAAATTATATTTCCACCCTTCGTTTACCTCTTCTCGTTTGTTCTTTTTTTTTTTTTTTTGTGTCCCCATGTACGATAGATGGGCCGTCCACTAGGCTATAACTTTGCTAAGAGCGCTAACTTGTGTAGTACAAAGACACCTCAAGTAATGCTTGTTTTATTGTTAATTGTAGTACATGAAGCTACTACTAGCAATGGTTTAGCACCTCTCTATCATACTCATATCTTGTTGACTATATTTTTTTTCCCCTTAAAAACTAGATGAAAAGTCCAGGAAGGTGAAGAAAATAATTCTTCCATGTTCAATGCCAATATTTTTTTTCTTTTTACACCTAAGTACTACTGCCCCATAATGGGGAGGGAAACTTTGTTTAGCAAATGTCACCCTCATCGCCTTTGTTGATGCGGACCATGAGGACGGCGACCTTGGAGGCGTGATCTAGCACATCCTCCGCGGAACGCCGTGAAAGGTATCTTCTTGTGTTACAAATTTATGTGACTCCTATCTAACTTGTATAAAAATTGTGTTGTCTTAAATACCTTTTTTTTTTTGGGTTGATCCTAGTGTACAAACCACAAAGAAGATTTTAAAAGGATCAAAGAGAAGATCATATACACATCTATCTATCCTCCTCATATCTTTTTGACTAATAGATTTTGTTGTGGGCACAAGTTGTGGTGCGTCCAAGTGAATATACAGAAGAAAATAGCTTCTCATCGGCCCCTTTTAACATCTAAGAGAGGGGGCGCGTGGCGTGGGACTATAATCTCCCCGTGTAGGTCTCGAGCCTCGTCATGGCCATGGCTAGCGCTTGCCTCCAGATTATAATCTGGAGGGCCACAAGCGTCCTCGATGGTGTTCGAAGTCCGGACCGATGGATGTCCATATTTGTCTTCATAGCTTAGGTCTTTTCGCAAAATATGTAGTGCAAAACCACCATCTTCGTGTAAACTGTGTAAACCACGGCAAAAAAAAATTATGTAAATTCATCAAAAAAAAATCACATGTAGATGATATGATACTGCCTTGTAAAATATCATGTCCAAACTTCGAATCCGTTTGTATCTTGTTATAAAAATAACAAATTTCTAACAAATTGATCGGACAACTTTCTAGCTTGAAAAATTTTTTATTTTTATATCTCAACGAAGTCGTTTTGGATAAGATATTTTACAAGGTTGTGTATCATCATATCATCTATATGTGTGAATTTTTTGGTGAATTTAGATGACTTTTTTTGCCATGGGTTTACAACACGTCCAGACGGTGGTTTGCACTACATATTTTCCCTAGGTCTTTCTTTTCGACAATTTTGCTTTGTTCTTGCTTCATCTTGTTTCATCTTATCTTGTCTCACCCGGGGTACTATTAAATCGCCCAACCTTTTAGCGAGAACAACCCGTTTCTCTATAATGTTATTATTATCAAAATTTTGTTCAAATTTGGAATGCTCTAGCTCTCCAAGAATTTTGAAATAAATAACTTAAGATCGATTGTATTTATCTATACAAAGTTTGACAAATTTCTAATTTGAATACATTTTGAAGTCCAACCCATGTACAAAAACTCATTCGGTGCGTTGTCCCCCTTTGGAAGTGAAACGAAAAACAACTCTCGCTTTCTCCACTCTCCTCCCTCGCCCTCCGCTCAAAATTGAAATTCGGCGAGCACGGCGCCAATGTCCTCGGCTCCTCGCTCGACCCTTCACAAAAAAAAAAAAAACCCCCGATTTCTATTTTTAATGCGGGAGTGCCGTGTCCGCCAAAAGCCTAGTCTTTCTCCCTCCTAACTCCAAACTCTGTTCAAATTCCAAATACTAGTACTAGTACACAAGTCTCACGTGCATTTTCAGCTACCGAGGATGACCCCATTATGTTTTGGATCCAAGAGGATTCTAAAATCCTTGAGAAAAAATCTATGTAGCTTCCAAACATACCGTAGATTCTAGAATCTGATTGTCGTGATTGTAAAAATCGAGAATCAGCCCAAGAGAAGATTTTACCTAATTTTGCCCATCCACATGTCTATAACCATAAAATTTGTTTCTAGAATCTAGGTATCCAAACACAACATTCAAAATTTGTCTAAAAAATCTAGATTCTAGAAATCTAGCTAAAATCAAGATTTTGAGAATCCAAAATCTAATCCAAACAGGGCATCTTTACACTCGATTCACCCTGTATTCACCCGTCCATGTCCACCGTACATAGCAACCAAAAAGAACAGCATCACGAGGCACTTTCTAACAGCCTCTAGTTCACCAAACTCTAAACCATACAAAAACATCCATTTTGATCTCCCAACTTCGCCCAATTTTCTTTCTCACCTCGGTTATGCCCACAGGTACTACAAACTAAAGCATCTCCCTCATTGATAAAGGCGTCGATGTCGACCTCATGGACCGCAGCTCAGCTTGGTAGCGCGCCTTAACCGTCGAGGAGATCTAGCGTGAGTGCAGTCTTGCCCTTCGAGAACCCCTCCACCCCGAGGTCCGCGCACCATCGACTCCGCCGCCGCTGCCATCACGGTGCCACGATGGCGTCGCGTACCACCACCCAGCGCTGCGTGCCAGATTACGCTCGCCTCAACTCCCCGGTGCAGCCCGCTGCGCTCAAAACAAACAACGAGTTAGGAAAAACCGGCGTAAGCACAAAGGGCAATCAAGCGACTCACCGGCGAGGTGGAAGTCGGCGTTCTCCCCCAGATCGATGAAGAGGCGCCATATCCTGCTCCCGGAGCAGCGCCAAGGTCGTCATCGATGGAATTCAGGTGCTAGCGAAGGCGCCTTTCGGGTAGGAGGAGGAGACGGAGCCGGAGCACGGGAGGCCGGGGGAGCCACAACCCGAGGGTGGGTCCCCACGGCGGCGCGGCGGGGAGCCGAGGTGCGGTGACGGGCGCCCACCCCCAAATCGCTCCAGCCAGAGAACCACCCTCCATCTCACAGTGGTACAAGATGAGGGGTGCGGAAGAGGAAGAGACTACGAGAAGAGTGGAGTGAACCCATGCGCGGGGGGGGGCAAGCCCGAACTCTTCCCCTCCCTTTTGAAAAAAAAAAACTAAAGGGTGAGGCGGACGCCGTCAAAAAAACCCTTTCCCCTTCGCGGTTGGCGGTCGATTTTGCCGCCGCACCCCATCATCCGTGGCGCCTCCTAGAATATGTATTTATTCTTCTAAAAAAAAATATATATATATATATATTTATTGGTTCTAAGAAAAAGAATATATATTTATTCATGCTTGTAATATTGTTCAAACATGTCGTTGTCACGATTTGTTCATGTAAAAAATATTGTTCCATGGGAGATGGGGACTTGAATCTAACCGACGCGACGGGGGTTGAGATTTATTTGAGGTGTCCAACAAAAAACGCAATTCTTTGACTTTTAAAATCTAATTTGACCAAATTGCACGCGTGCAATTTTTTTTTGACTGCGCTGCAAGCCGCCTATCCCAATTTTTTTGGACCGAGAGAATCATGGTTCAATAACTCTTGACATTTTTTTATACTTCCAGACCCGTGTTGGATACATGCGACTATAAAATGCCCGCGTCGTAGCCTATACGTCTTGCTTCAACTCCTTCCCTCCACTCTTTTTTTTTTGAAAGCGTGCTCCACTCTGCTTCAACTCCTTCACTTCCCCGCCAGGCATGCCGCCGCTGCGCACTCCTAGCCTCTTCCCCCCGCCCACCACGCCGCGCGCCTCCATTCCTCCTCGCCCTCTCCCTCCCCGCTGCCGTCGAAGATGAAGTGGCATAGGGAGAGGGACCCAAAGACGGGGAGGTTCGCCCCTCCTTCCTTGTCCCCGGCGATGTCGACGGAGGTGAAGACAGAGGTGACGACACCGCCACGGTTCAACAAGGGCGTCCCGCCACCTCCACGGGTACAACAAGTCGGGCATCTGTGCCGCCTCGTCCCTGTCTCTCAGTGGAAGACTAGAAGCCCGCGGCCACCGGTAGGCATCAAACCCTAGCGATGCCGATGATGGAGAGGCGGAAGAGGCATGCAGCGATGGCGTTGGAGGAGTTGCGTGCCCGGCAACACTAGAGTTGAGTTGCCACCCGCCGGCACGACATGCGGCCGATGCGGCGCTACGGACGCCGCTACCGTTGTCGAGGTGGGGTTTGTACCGCCTCCTGGAGGCGCAGGGCGCTGCCGAGGCAAACGGTTTAGAAGTTGGCCGCCAGAAGCCGGGCGGAGGCGTCGGGCGAAGGAGAAGTCCTCGATGACCTAGCCGCGATTACGGAGGCAAGCGTGCCAAGAAGCCGGGCGGCGAAGGCGATGCCAAAGGAGAAGGAAGCAAGCCTCGTCACGTTGAACCCATATATCGCGCGGGGTAATAATGCCTTGTTTAAAACTTTTTTTCCACCCTTCGGGATGACCTCATTTAGCCTATTAGAAGTTTTAATCATAAGAGAAACAAGCATTCATTAGAAGTTTTTGCGGGAAGAGAAGCTAGAAAAATCGCAGGACATAGACTCTTTTCCGAGCTTAAAACTAAACACAACGTAACCTCCCTTGAACCATATATCACGCAATCGACAAAATGCAAATTAGTTCAAAATATATAAATAACAAGAAAAGCGTATAAGCCCTCTCCCGAAACTTAGCATATATATATATATATATTGCACTTGTTTAAAACTCAAAATTGTGGAAACCAATAGTGACATTTTTTGGCATATATATAGTTCTCGTGAATGGTACGTACCAAATCTTTTAGTTCTCTATAGCCACCGCTTTTGTGGTAAAATTTGTAGTTCACTTTTCTTCATCCCATTGCGCTTTCGAACGTGATTTGAGGATTGTGATTTGTTTTTTTGTTGACACGATCTCATCTCGACCCCTCATATAATTGTTTTTCTTGCATATATATATGTAGTGCCCGGAGGTGGTGGTTGTGAAACCCATCATGCGGAAGCTCCTGGAAGTTTCTAGGGCTATTGAGGATCTCAACAAAGGGAAGGCTGAGAAGGAGAGGCTCATGATGCAAAGGCTCGACCAAGTCTTCCGGGTTGTTGAGTCTCGCCATTGAGTACGTGAAGAATTAAAAGGTCGAGAAGGTACAAAGGCTTTCGTGACGGGGTGCGGTGCCATTCGCTTCGATGCCGACACCACACTAATTAATGTGATCGATCTTATGCTGTCTTGACTTACTTTTGTTGATGATGTACTATCTAGCTAAGTTAGTATTAAAACTATGTGTGATGATCGATGCAAACTCGATGACTGCTTGCTCAATTTGATAAAATATATGATGCTAGTAGCTTGTTCGCATAAATTGTTGACCACACATACATATGCCTCGCATATATAGCTAGCTATATATAATTTTAAAGCATAGACCATGTTCGCTTTTAAGATCGAGACCACGTTCAGTTTTACAACATTGAGAGATGGTATGCCATCTCAAATCAACCTCCAAGGCCAATATGTCACCACATAAAGCCAGAAAATAAAAAGCTAGAGGTACTTTTATAACAAAAGAACAACAACCAGTTCAAACACTCAAACCACACCATAAACCTGCACATGTCACATGAGCTTTAACAACAGCAATAGCTATGCATACTCATTTGCGCATCGGGCTTTTTTCGCGCCTTTTGCCATGGGGCCCCTCCTTCTCTTTATGTCCATCTCGAGGTATGGAGTCAGCCGCCTTCGCCGAGAATCCTAGGGATGATTTTTGCATCAAAAGAAGGGATTTCACTGAACTCATAGATACCTTCCTCTTCCACTTTGGATTTTCAAGTTCGATAACCCGCTTTTTTCCCGTGGAGAGCCACTTGTAGGTTCTTGCTTCTAGTGTCGCCGCACATAGAAGACTTGGCTAACCCGATTTGCGTACAAATGGCTCTTGCATGTGCCCGGCCCAAGGTCAACGCAAGTGTAGCCGTATTTGTCTTTTCTTGAGACACCTTTGATTATCGGGAACCCATCTACACCGAAAAATGGCGTACTTCATGTCTCCCCGGATACGAGTTCCCATATCTCTTCAATCTTGCCGTAGTATGGTTTCCGCGACGCCCTTAGAATCGCTTGCAACAATACGAACACCGGAGTTCTGGTACACACTTTTCTTTGTCTTGATCAGCGGTGTAAAAAGGTGTAGCCATTTATGTCATAGCCCCGATAAGTTGTGATTTGTGAAGAAAGGCCCCTTTGCCACCGCCGAGCTTTTTCGCTTGTCGCAAGAGTCGCCTGAATCGCAAGTCGGTCTCTAATCCAAATGTTGAACCGTTTCAATATGAGCCCTCGTTAATCGAGACTCGGTCCAATCCGGATTTTCTTCACGCAACAACGATAATGCTCGCGATGTAAGGATCTATCTTTGTTTCATGTAGCATCACAAGAGAGTGGGCTTTGTCAAAAGTCGTCTTTCTTCGAGTAATTTGCTTCTCCCCAAGAAACCCCGCCCCCGCTAGCCTTCCGTCATGGTGAGACATGGAGATGCCGATTGGATTACTTTGGGTCAAGATAACGGAGACACCAATCGACCACCTCCTCAGAATAGCACCGCGCCATGCTTCCCTCGGGGGTGAACCCGACTCTTTGAAAACCTGTTCGAAGTACTCATAAATCTCTCATACGGATACATATGGTGGAGGTACATCGGGTCCAAGATACCTGATCTCCCTAACGGATGGACCATGAGATGGACGGATATGTCGAAGAAAGTCGGGCGGGAAGTAAGCCTCAAGGAGACACATCGTGTCACATGTTCTTTTTCAAGATCGCTCGGTTTTTCGTTCGTCGATCACCTTCTCGAGAGATTGCATTAAAGAAGGCGCAGAGGGCGATGATAGCCTTTTGGACCTTTTCCGCAATATGTTTTGGATCCCGACCGCAAGCATCGTTGTGAGCATGACATCACAATCGTGAGCCTTCATCGGAAGCATTTTGTTCTCTTTAGCGGGCACAAGTTTTCGGACCTAGGCTGCGTTATCCGGAGGGAAGTTTGACACTACGAAAGAAGTCGCACAACTCCCGCTTCTCTCGGCGGGTCGCTTTACGGCACAAAGGTGGGCGGGCACTGGTTTCGTCGTTAGGAAGGAGCTCGGGCCTTATGTCCATCTCCTCTAGGTCAGCTCTTGCTTTATCATGGTCCTTCGATTTCCATTTGTCATTCATGAGTGTCCCAAGCAAACTTCCAAAGACGTTCTTTTTTTCACGTGCATGATATCTATGCCGTGGCGAACCGCTATGTCTTTCGAAGAAGGTAGCTCCCATAGGATTGACATTTTCTTCCACCTCTTCTTATCGGGCGGGCTTTTTTTGCGGTTTACGGTTCTTCGAGCTGCTTTCTCTTTCTCTTTCTCTTTTTTTTCCTTTGGTTCGTCAGCGGGCGGTCGTATCCTTTACCACCGCCGTAGACTTGTTCCCCATTGAAATGCCTTGGTGCAGCTACTTTCTCCTTCATCCCATCAAACCGATGTTTCATCTCACGGTATGGATGCTTTGTAGGAAGGAAACGTTGGTGCTTTTACATAAACCCTCTTCTTTGAGTTATTGACCAAAGCGGTCTCGGTGTCGTCTAAGCAATGAAAGTAGTCTTTCTCTCCTTTGCTCTCGCCTGGACACGCTTCACGGTGTCCTGGAATATCGCGATTGTGGTGAAGAGCGAGGCACGTAATTTGAAGTGCTCTTTCTTGTAAGCATCGTACACACCGACACCACCCTCTTTCCGAGCTCCTTGAGATCGTCCAACAAGCGGCCTCGGTACACATCGATGTCAATACCGGGCCGATGAGGACCGTAGATCAAGACCCGACATCATCATGTACCTCCTCGTGTTACCGCGACCCGCGGTGGAAGATTGTAGATAGTTAATAGCACCGCCGGACACTATGTGTGCTACTCATGTTACCAAAGGGTTTCATGCCATCTTTGCTCGATTAAAACCGAATATTCCTTGGGTCATCGAAAAAAGTTTTATGTTTTGTGATCAATGTCCCGCCACTTTGAATACCATCTGTTTGGGTGCCTTATATAATCATCATGCTTCCGGCCATCCGAGTGCCATGTCATCGATGCGTCCCTGGAGGTTGCAAAAAGACGTTTTTTAGGCGAGGAATTATTGGAAAGTACCATGCAACCTTCCGAGGAACTTTACGGCGCACCTCCCCGCCTTCTTCACCATCATCGGTTGTTCGTTTTGTAACGAGAGGTTTTACACTTGGGGCATGCAGCAAGATTTGCATAGTCACCCTGGAGCAGGATGCGATCATACATGCAAGCATGAATTTTCTAGAACTTCAATCCCGGTGGACAAACGATCTTTTTTGGCCTCATACGCCGTCTTTGGCAACACATTCTATGGGGGAAGCATATCCCCAATCACCCCTAGCAATTGTCTAAAAGCTCTTGTTAGTCCAATGGTTCTCCGCCTTGAGTTGGAGAAGCTTTAGTGTACGGAGATAGCTTGGAAAAGCTCTTTTACGCTAGTCGAGCAGTGGTGTCCTCATATCTTTCAAGAGCTGTTCCAGCTTCTTCAACTCTTCAGCGATGTATTCATCGTAGCCCATGCCATCACGCAGCAACTTGTCCATATCCTCAACAAGAGGGATAGGGCTCGCGGCAAGCTCTCGCTACTTCATCATCGCAATTATTTCCTCATCCTCAAATGTCGCTTCTTCCTCGCCACCGGCACCACTTTCGGGAACCTCGCGCTTGTTCTCCGTCGTTGACACCTTCTCCATGCTTGTTCCAACTTGTGTACCCAGCCATGAAACCTCAAAGGATTAGGTGGGCATGGACTATAAACGAACTTCGAGTATTGCATCTGGTTCTTGCACCACACATGGGCACCACAAACCCGGCATCTAGGTCTCACAAGATATCGGCCTCCGCAAAGCAGCCTAGGAAAGATTGCAACCCATCTATGTACTCACGACCGTCGCGTCTCACCCGGTACATCCAAAGGGTTTCGACCCCCATCGCCTACAAAATTAAGCATGGTGGAAATGGAAGAAATCCTCACCAATTTAAGTCAAGATATTGTTGCCAACAACTAGATTCTTTAATTCTATCTCAGCCATTATGCATTAATCGATGCGTAAGCACTATTGTATTTTAATTAGAAGCGTCTGTAGCTAGGTTTGCTCACCTACGCTTCAGAGATCGGCCTGACCACCGTACCCCCCCCCCTCGGCAGAAGCCGGGCGGAGCACGGCCTGCCGCCGACGAAATCCCCTATAGGGGCTGGCGGAGCACACCTCGACACGAAGATGGCGGCCGGAGCACGCGACGCCCTTCTTGCGTCGCCGCCTCAAACGCACGAGCACCAATATAATGCCGGAGAGGAATGCGGTGACAAAGGAGGAGAGCTCTAAGCACGCCTCGCGAGTACTTACATGTCGATATGGCGGAGCACACACCAACGCAGCCACCCGTCCCCGTGCGTCGCGCTCCTCCGCTGCCCCCCCACAAATGATCGGTCTCGAAAATGCGCCAGTGATGAAACGCTGTTCGAGATACGTTGAATTCTACGCACACTCGGTTTCAAAAGCGTCTGCCGTAGCCACGCCGTCAAGGACCAGCCAACAAAAAACGCTGGCGGATTAAGAAAATAGACGCTGTTACATAAACACGCCGTCGCCGTGGCCTTCTATTACGGGCGTGTTGGTCTTAATGGGACCATCCGGCGCCCTATACGACGCCGCCCAGCCCGCGCGTCAAGTACTGTCACAAAACACGACGCCATTATTAGCGACGCCTCTCGGGCTCACCGGGCGGTTATTAGCTTTTTACATAGTGACTGATGCAGCTGAAAATTCACGTTCAGTTCGTACTTGGTTGTTTAGCCATGATTAGGTTGTTCCGCAACAATGACGACAAGTGGTACATCAATAGGATATTTGAAGAACATAACCATCTGTTGTTAGAGACTCCTGGGGAGAGGAGGCAGTGGAATTCCCCAATAAGATAGATGCCGGAACAAGGGAACTTATTCATAACCTAAGGAACAACAATGTCCAGATTTCACGTGTTTGTTCAATCGTCGGTACAATGCATGGTGCTGGTGATGTAGTACCTTTCCGTAGACAGTCCATTCATTCCTTGTGTGGTAGGCTAGCATAGGAATCAATAGAGCATGACATGGAAAAACACTTAAACTGTTTGAGGAGATGAAGAACAAGGTCCCAGGCTTATCTGTACAAGTGGATGTTGATGGTGAGAAGAGAGTGAGGTCATTGTTGTGGTGTCATGGCCATGGTCGGGAGAACTACCGTAGCGTTCGGTGACGTTGTTACGTTCGACACAACGCATACAGGACCAACTTGTACAATCTTCCATTTTTTATTTGTCGGTGTTAACAACCACTTTCAGTCCGTGATATTCGGTGCAGTTTTGCTTACCGAAGAGACTACACACGCCTTCCAATGGTCCTTCAGGACTTTCATTGAGGTCATTGGAACAGCTCCATCGACTATACTGACAGGTATACGTTTAGTTATCAGTGTTTGATTCTGAAACAAACTCCGTTTGCATACAATTTATAATGCATATTCTTAATTTTGTTGTTTTTAACACACCAGATCAGTGCCAGGCAATGAGGGTAGCCATCACATCCGAGCTGCCTAGCACACGCCATCGGTGGTGCAAGTGGCATGTCTTGAGGTGGGCCAAGGAATCTCTTGGCCCGTTGTACCTCGAAGAACAACGGGTTCAAAAGGGATCTACACGAGTTGTTAGATGAGGTGGTTTCTTCTGCGGAGTTTGAAACTAGATGGACGGAAATGACTGAGAGATATGGGCTTGAAGCCAATGCTTTCTTGCAAAGGGCGTTCTTCAATAGGGGCAATGTGGGCAAAACCATATTTCACTGATACATTCTATGCGGGGATGACGAGCACACAACGAAGTGAGAGCGTGAATCATTTGTTGAAGACATATATTTCGCGTTCGGCGCCAATGCATTTATTTGTCAAGCAGTACAGCTGGATGATAATGGATAGAGAAGCGGACGAGGCAAAAAGACGAACATGCTACTAAACAGGTAGGATACACCATAACGACACCCAACAAATTCATGCATGTTGCAAAATATTGTTTTCTAAGATGTTTTATCATTCTCTACTGTCCAGATTGCTAGGCAGCTCAGGATCGGTGTGCCGCTGGAGAAGCACGCTTCGTTGGTGTATACCAGGGCAATGTACGAGAGATTTTCAAAGGAGTTGTACAAGTCAGGTGGTTTCACTTGTGCAGATAGCGGGGACGAAGGAATCTACTAGGTGGTGTTGTTAGGTGGGCGTGTTGACCAAGGGCGGACAGAGTACAGAGTTGGTGTTAGCCCAGACGCAGAAAGCTTTTTTTGTGAGTGCAAAATGTTTGAACATACCAGGATGCCATGCCGACACATCTTACGGGTTGGTAACATTTGTATTGTTTTTTAAAAATAGAAAGACTGCTTAGATGGTTTGTCTAAAAGTTAATTTTTGAAATGTGTAGCTGTTGGTGCAGACAAGTGTCGACGCTCTTCCAGATAGTCTGGTGATGAAACGATGGTCTAGGGATGCTAAGGCAGATCTCATTTCTAGTGCAAGCGGTGCACCATCAGTTGGCGGGATGTGCCAAGACAACATGTACACTGTATTGCGCTTAGTAGCAATGGATTTGGTGTCGGTTTGTTTCACTTCTCGCCAGGCATTCGAGCTCGGACTTGACTGGCTAAGCCGCGCCAAAGAAGCAGTTGGTGCAATAACTGTTTTGCCAGCAACTGATACTACCGGCCACTGATACTGCGCCACCGTGTGTTGTGGACTGCAATGAGGATGTAGTGGGCGATGCGGCAGACACTGTTGTCGAAGAAAATGGAGAGATTGTTGCACCAATTCGTGTCCATTCGAGGGGCAGACCAAAAGAAATTAGGTCAAAGTCCCCTATTGAAAATGGAAGTAGGAAGAGGTGAAGACCGAAAGCAGCAAACAAAGATTTGGAAGCAACCGCAGTTAGACCGAACACACGAGCCAACAAGAAGCAGCGCCCGGAGAAGTGCCATATTTGCGCCTCGCCAGACCATTTCGCAAACAAGTTTCCTCCAACAATATTGAAGATAAGACTATTCAGGCTCGGAAATGCCATCGTTAAGCGTTGAAGAAGGGCATTATCATAACACCTATGGCAGGAAGTCTACCAATTCGCCTGCGAAGTAGCTGGTCTTGTTTTTCATGTCACCTTTGTGGTATATCTATCTTGTTTAGTTTGCCTACAATCAGTGTTTGTTTGTAATTTTTTCTCCTTACGAAACAGTGTGTGTTGTACTCGATATCTTTTATATTTGTCCAACGGCTAGTATGCATTTTGTCTTGTGTTACATTGTGTCTCAACGGCTAAGAGTGATGCCCGCATGTCCTACGTGATGTGTATGCGAATTGGACACCCCCGTTCGCCTATATATATGCTAGTCTGGTGGACTTCCTACATCCAAGCTGGTATTCCCTTGCCGCCTCTCCCCACTTATGCACTATGGTTCACAACAATGTAAACCAGCCAGGTCCGTTCATGGGTTACTCAGATACCCGATCGCGTGTGGGGGTTTAGAGCGGCTAGATGGCGGTCAGGCACTGAGAAGAACATGGGTTGCATGTTCTTAAGGTGTCGAAACGCACTGGTAAACGCCCTAACCTTTTCATATTTTCTGTCCCAAAGCATTAGAGTAAGTTAACAATTCATAAATTGTTGTTTTTCATTCGTTGGGTCCAACCCGCAGATGCATGCACTTACTGGAAATGGGAGGACGAACTAGCTCGTTAACATGCTGAGGCACCGCACGGCGAGGCTGGCCAAGTAGGGGATGTGCTATTCCACCTACGGGTGCTGATTGTGCTTGTAGCAATACTACTGGTTTGGGCGGTCAGGAAATATTGACCAAGTGTATTGTTCAATGCTAATGGTTCCATGGTGAGATCGTCTTAATAGAAATCATATGCTGTCTGGCCAACTGTAGTGGAATGTGTTCTGTACCAACTCTATTGCCATATATCGTAGACTGTCCGCTGGTTCTGATTAGTGGTATTCCTAGATGCGTAGTGTTTGGCAGGTAATGTGTAACAGTTCTATTCAAACAATAATGTAAGTTATGCTAGCACTGATTCATGCTTTTTTGGTGTATTTGTTTGATTGTTTACTCATTTATGTAACGGACGGTGTTCGGTTTGATGTATATTGAACCACGTACAAAAGCGCGGGTACCAGGGAAAGGGTTTCTTTACTAGAAAATCTGTTGAAGAAATAATGTGGAAAGCCAATAGTCTTTTTTTTTTTGCCAAAAAAGAATATTTGAAGTCGAGTGGTATCAATTCTGGTCAAGGGCGTTTGTTGCGCATTTGTGGGTGGTACGTACTTGGTGGTCCTTTTGGTCAAGATTAATCGGTCAGGCGATCGGCCAGAGAAAAGGGACCACTACTTGTGCTACGCAAGCAAATTCAAACTATAGACGGCTGGAATGGGCGTGATAGTCTCCAAATTCAAAACCATGTTCGTCTATTAAAGGAGGGATGCAGAGTGCTACACTTTTCATACATGCTGAGATGCGAAAGGTGGTGTCAAACCGTCCTCGTCTCCTCTGAGCCAACAACGAAGAAATTTCATTAGATTTGCGTAGGAACGACATTGTTGTTTGGTAAGTCTTTCGTGCATCCGGCCATTCCTAGAAATATTATATGATTACCACTATTATTGACCCTTTTCTTTCGATACTAAATTGTATACTGGATATGAGTCGTATTCCTGTCCGAACGCTAGTGTGGAATGGTCACGGGAAAAGAAATCCACGTGAAAGTACACATGCTACGGTTGTCACTAGTCCTACTAATGGTGTAGGTGCTAGATCATACACTTTTGGAAACCCAGAAGTTTTGATGAGCTGCACAGTATAGTTTCTGGATTTAGTCCTGAACAACTAGAGTTAGCTGATAGTACTGGGTTTGGCTTGTTTGCATGCACAGAGATAAATGCTAGTTTCGATAAATCCTTCTGCACTTGGCTACTGTCTAGGGTGTAGACTGTAGGAAGCAATGCATAAACTTAGTGAGTGGTGGGTCCCTACGTTTTTTCCCCTCAAGATGTCAACTGGGTATTTGGTGTACCAGCCAACGGATTGGTGCCGTGGCATTTCAGTTTGGACAAAACGGGCAGGACGTTGGACAAAAATCAAAGAAGTATTGGGCAACTGGATGATCGTTCTTCTTGTATTTCTGCAGCTGAGACCTTCCTTAGAAAAAATGCTGGCATGACATCCGGCCTCGATACATAGGCTTTCCAGAGAGCATACGTAGTGTATGTCATGGGAGTGATATCAGATCCTAGGAGATCAACACATTACGAAAGTCAGAATTTCCTACCGGCTCTCCGGAATCCTGTTGATTGTTTTGGTTTTAACTGGTCGAGGTGTATTTTCGAGGACGTAATTGCCATGTGCCTAAATGCCCAATGTGATGCCAAGAAGAAACTGACACCATGCCCCACGGCTGGTTGCCTACTCTTCCTTCAGGTACGTACATACTTTTTGGTAGTCTAACTATTAATCACTGTGGCAAATATGTACTCCATCTAAATATATATGCTTTATTTCTTTTTAGATTTTCTACCTCGACAACATGGACTACGGCGTGGGGACTATTAGAAATCTAGAAGAACCAAGCTTGCTACAATTCAATCCTCAAGTTGTATCAAACCCTAATAACAGCGGACTGCATCGGCTTGAAGGGAGGGCCTCCCTCATGGGTCTTTGGTGCCGGAAAGGTCAGCGTCAGACATCGTTTTTACTTGCGACAAACTGTGTGTGGGCAACAAAATATGCATTTATTTGTGACTGTTGTTCTATGTTTACACGTTTTCTTCCGTAGCCTCGGCCTGTCGCTTCCGTTGTATCCAGGAGGGTAGTTACTTCTGAAAATTCATACCAACCTGATCATCTTGAAAATGACGCTTCTGGCGTAGATGAACCGAAACAGACATCTACCGTCGATTCGGCGCAACTTTGTAGTAAGGACCTCGAGGTATTTTTTCCATATGCGTTTTCGCTGAATACCGTTTTAGGCCTTTTTTTATAAGAGCTTTTACATTTTTTTATTTGTTTTTTTTCTAGGTCGACATGTACACTAAAGTCATTGTGAAGGCATTTAAAGCAAAATGCTTGAAACACCTGACTGCTGCGAGGTTAGCGATAGAGCGAGAAGCTGATGACTTGGTCCAGCAGTTGAAAAGGCCAAGCATATCCAAGCTCAAAAGATACCAGTGGGTGTAGCGATGCTAGCCCCCAATTGGCAACTGAAATGAAAGCTCCAAGGACAAACACATTCATAACGCCTCCGCCCGCGAGCAGTCCTGATGATGGTAAGAAAATAACTAGTCCTTAAACGTGCTCCATTATAAATTCTAAATAGTATGCTCTGACAAACGTTTCGTTGGTGCAGTTTATATGGATGCTTTCGGCAGTGGCCAACGAACGGCTAGGGGCATAGGGGAAAACACTAGGCCAAGATTGGTGTCTACGCATATCAGAGAAAACCGACCATCGCCGTCGCGTAGCCCACCCAAAAAAATGCGCTGGCAGCGTCCACCTTTGTCAGACATTAGCAACATACACTATGTGTAAAAAGGCTCATAATCGCCAGTGCACCCAGAGACATTGCTAATAACAAGCTGCCGCGTGTTGTGACACTACTAACGCGCGGTCTGGGTGAGCATCAGTAATAGGCGCCGGCTGGTCCCACAAGACCAAAACGTGTCTGTAATAGAAGGTCATTACAGACACGTGTTGATGTGGCGCGTCATTTTTTTGCTCCGCACGCCAGCGTTTTTGTTGGTCGGGCACGGCACGCGGCGGCTACGAGACGCTTTCAAAGCCGAAAGTGCGCAAAAATTCAACGTATCTCGAACACGCGCGTTTGATCACAGGTGCATTTTTGAGGCCGACCGATTTGGGATGCAAACCCTAATTTAGACACGTTTTTTCTTAATTTAGACACCTTTTTTCGGGCGCCCGGCGGTGCATCGATTGCGCGTATTACAGGCGTGCGTGGATTCACCGGACTCACGTGGTCGAGAACCATCCCTGTTGCTTGACACCGGTATGCACGCGTGCGCGAATAATCACCGGCGCTTGGAACATACAAGGGTCCAGAAACGACCACGTGGAATTAAAAGTCGCGCGTTTATTTTTCGCATCGAGTTGTGTTAGCAGGTGTCCGCATGTCGCAACCACTACCGACGGCGTTAATTTACAGGGCGTGTGTAGCTATAGATGTACGTGCTATTTGGTCGGTATTGCGGACACGTGTCGATGCACGGCTTCGGGAGGTGCGCGCGTGCCTATAATTGTTACAGATCGTGCGTTCTTTGTCAGTAGTCCGCAGTGTCCGTAATGTCCGAAAGCGTTGCGGCACATGTCAATGAGCGACGCCGTAGTGCACGCGCCTGTATTTGCCTCAAGTGTTAAGTCACCCGCCCCCGCTAGAGACGATGGATGTTGACACGCAGCGTCATACTGGCCCGAATTTGGCCGGGCCTCGCATCCGTTTTTGAACGGGCCTCCGCCCGCTCCGCGAAGCGGCTACCAATTTGGACTCGCATTAGGGCCCGCCTCTTGTGGTACAACGAAGTCGGGCCATTTCCGCTGTGTAGGTTATAACATCTAGCGGATATATTATTATATATATATAATGTGTTGCCACACACTTCAACACCGTCTCTCTATCTCTCCGTGGTGGCGGGCGAGGGAGTGGGGTGGGGTGGGGGTAGCGGAGCGCGACGCACAGACGGCAACTGCGTTGGTTTGTGCTCCGCTATATCGAGCTCTCCTCCTTTGTCACCGTGTTCCTCTCCAAAGATTATATTATATTGGTGCTTGTGTGTTTTGGCGAGGCGATGCAAGAAGGGCGGACGCGTGCTCGGCCGCCATCTTTTGTGTGGGCGTGCTCCCGCCCCCTTGCGGGATTTCGCCGGTGGCGGGCCGGTTCTCCCCTCTCTGGGGTCGCCGGTATGATGGTGGTCGCCGATCTACGAACTCGTAGGGTGAGCAAACCTAGCTATAGACGCTTCTAATTAAAATACAATAGTGCTTCTTTTTAAGAAAAGGGAATATATTAAGATCCCAGCACGCATCGATTAATGCATATGGGTGAGATAGAATAGTGCATCTAGTTGTTGGCAACAATATCTTGACTTAAATTGGTACGAGGTTTCTTCAATTTCCACCCTCCTTATTTTTGTAGATGATGGGGGATCGAAGCCACCGGATGTACCAGGTGAGACGTGACAATGTGAGTACTTATATGGGTTGCAATCTTTCCTAGCTGGTGCGGGAGGCCCATGTGTCGCGAGACCCGGCCGGCCCGGGTATGTGGTGCCCATGTGTCGTATAGGTAACGGTGCAATACTCGAGTTCGTTTTTCAGTCCATGCCCACCAAATGCTTCGAGGTTTCATGGCTAGGTACACAAATTGGAACAAGCATGGCGAAGGTGTCAACGACAACGACCAAGACCAAAAGCGCGGGATCCTAAAACCCATCTTGGTGGCGAGGCGGAACAATTGGGGATGAGGAAATAATTGATGATGATGAAGTAGCGAGCTTGCTGCGAGCCCCGGCCCCTACTTGTTGAGAATCTGGAGAAGTTGTCCCTACCGTCCTAATACACTAACGGTTCTCCAACCGAAGGAAGAAAATCATTGAATTTGACAAGAGCTTGGACAATTGCTAGAGGTGCTCGAGGGATACGCTTCCTCCACGAATCTGCTTGCCAAAGACTACATATGAGGCCAAAAGCTACCAAGACAACTTGCATCGGTGACCAAAGATCTTAAAGCCAAGAAAGCTCAACCGGAGAGGCAACTTGGAGAAGTGACCAAAGATCTTAAACCCAAGAAAGCGAACCGAGAGGCAACTTGGAGCAATGACCAAAGATCTTAAACCCAAGAAAGCGTAACTAGAGAGGCAACTAGCCAAGAAAGCCGAACCGGAGAGGCAACTTGCAAAGAAGACCAAATATTTTCAGGAACAAGAATCATGTTTGCTCCGATGTTTGGACCTTATTGGACACCGGCACGGAAAGAAATTTGGTCCAAGGTCAAGGAGGGAAATGCTATCAAGGCCGAGCTAAAAGAGGTTTCAAACCGGCTTGAGATGATAAGGAGTACTTGGGCGAGGTTGATGATGCCATCGTGACCAAATTAAAGCTCTGGCCTCTATGAAACAATTCTTGAACATGTAATCTTTCTTTAGCTATAGTACTGCTTTTATGTATGTGGGTTGTAAACATATTTTATCCGTGTTCAATCGGTAGTCTTTAACTGTCCATCTTGCGCGGTAAATGTGAAAAATGTTAAATGAGTCATAGTTATTTGTTTTAACAGTGTCAGGCATGTTCTGATTGTTTAAAATGAGTAGGTAAATGAATGGAAACAAGAAAACAAACAAAAGACGTAAAGATTAAGAAGATTGACACACGCCGGCTTAGATATTACGAGTTTGTAGGTAACAAAGAAATACGACGCTTCCTCCTCGCTAGTGTTGTTCTATAATAATAGTAATAATATAATTAGTTGTACATACACCACCACATGAGTTCCTCGCCACGTGAGCTCATCACAGCCATAAGTTCGTGCATGCCTACATATATATATTACATCATCAAAGCTCATTGGGCTAGCAAAAGTTAGAACTAAAAGAAATCCTTGCTCCTCCACGCCATTATCGCATCATGATCCTTCTAGATTATCAGCGACGGGTCCTCTCCAACAAAACTGGCGTGAGGGTGCATAGTCTATACATCCGGTGCACTCATCTCAAGGGACTTTTTGAACTCAGCACCTTCAGCAGCACCAACGCCATTATGTAGGGCTGGAATTCAAGAGCGCAGCCCTCAAGCCGCCGCTGAAATGATCTTCTTTCAATCATCCAGTCTAAAAAAGTTAACTTTCTCGACTACCATGATTGCATTAATCAACTCGGATAGCCACGCTTGTTCGCAAGATCATCGCCATCGACATCGCATAATTGTGCACTTAAGAAGCTTCCCAGATAAACTTAGGTATCCTCCTCAAACCCCCTTTGCAACCATTCTCATCCGGGGTAATGAAGAATTTGTTCCTCATCATTTGTAAACACACTAGAGGGATAGACTCATGCCTGCCTTTGCTTCATTGCAATGTAATCCAATTCGATAGGCCTCTCGAAATTAACAAAGGTAGCCTCCGCTTTGTGCAGACTTGTCATCTAGATCAACTTCGCCCCTCCCAAAACCTCAAGTGTGGAATAGAATTGTCGAATGACCCTTTCATTCCAGCCTTGCTTCATGCCCATCATAGAGCTCAATCCGCACGCGAGGAAGGCATTGAGAACACTAACCACCTCGGGTAGTTCTTCACGTGAGACCAAGACACCCACCTATGCTTGTTGTACATTTTTTCTGTCCAAACCCTCATCGATACATCCGTAATCGATTGAATGTGTGGAAATACTCAAGGAGAATCTTTGGGCTTGTCGTCATCGACTACCATCACATAACTTTTCATCCCATTCCTTAGGGCCTTCACCAAGGATCGATGAGGAAACATAGCATAGTGTATCTCGCTATCTCGGCTCATCATCACTAAAAAAAATAGAAAAAAGTGACACAATATGTATTATCCCATTCATTTCAATTCTCCGATATTTGAGACATATAAATATGCATAATCAGAAATTCATAAATGCACTCGCATTTCACGTCAAGACTTATAAGAACAGCAAAACTAGATAATTAAAACAAACATCAAAACGAAATTTGAAACATATATAACTCCGCTAATCTGTCCAATAGGGGGAGCAAAATACATGAAACTTCATTAAATTTACAATGTTGAATCCACTTCAATATACATTTCCTCGCAAAAATTATGAACAAACACTATTGAATGGCACAAATACTCGAAAATTTTGAATGCCCCTCGACCCGGGTACAATGAAGTTGGAAATGTGGGGAACAAACAAAGAGAATAGAAACAAAACAAAACAAAACAAATTATAGTTACACCTAGTATTCATCTCATTCCTCGCTAAATTTGAATGGATTTGTTAGGAATCTACAAGAGATTAGGTAGACAAATGCTATTGCCTTTACAAAACATAAATTTCATAAAATGGGGCACACACCATCGAAGCAACCAAGTCGGTAAATTACGTAAAAACTACCAAATCAAACTAACCCTAACTAAAAACCCTCCACAAAGAAGTACACAAAGCGACCAATACTGTATACGTGACTTCGAATACTAGAACACGAAATTTCAAATGACCAACGACGAGGCCACCTTGCGCCACAGCCGGCCGAAGAAAAGATGGCATCAAGAACCCAGGCGGCGATTTACCCAAATAACGAAGACGAATAGTGAGCAAAAGCCGTGTCCAAAGGCACAAGTAGTGTTGGAAGCCTCCTAGAAAGGTGGGCGTGCGTGCCATATAAGTATATATCCTCCTAGGTACAAGACGGCCCAAAAAAAATGAGGCCCATTTGGAAAGTAGGGTTTTTGCTATATGCTTCCCAACAAGCAATCTCTTCGCCGCTGATTCCAACCTAGATCAATGGTGCACAAGAATCGGGCTTGTGGCTGGTTTGGGTTGTTTTGATTGGCTCCAAATTCATCCTCCATGCTGCTCATCATCCACAAACTCACAAAGATGAGACTCTCTTGCCTTGCTTCATTTCATTGTAGGGATCGCCCTTCATTGTAATCCAATCTACAAGCATCTACAAATTCAGCATGTAGCCTCCGTGTTTGCGCAGTGCTTGTCATCCGTATCAACTTCATCCGATATTGCTCTTGAGTGGCACGCATTCCCCCAAAGTAGCCTAAGGTGCTCATAAATGTAGTCCGTCAATCTCCAAAGTTATGGAAGGCCTTTGAAACCCAAAAGTGCTATAGTTCCCCATCATATCGAATCTATTAACGATTTTTAGAGCAAAAATGGTGGTAAATAAAAAAAACCGATTGCACAATTTGGTCAAAAGTGCAAGATGAATCTTTTTAAGCCTAGTTAGTCCATGGTTGGACACAATAATTACCAAATAAAGACGAAAAAAGTGCTACAGAGCCCAACCCAAAATATTTCACCAACTAAAATACGTACGCACGAAAGCAAATTCTAATGCATTGACCGGAATCCATGCCTTTTTCCACCACCACCGCCCTGCCCCACGCTGGCGCGGAAATCCGGAACTGGATCGATTGCATCAATTCATAACTCGCACACGCCGCTTAATGCCAACATCCACCACATCACCGCTTCCTCGATCCTTGCAGCCTTTTGTTGGGTGGGAATATGGTGATTGCGATTTCGACACGTGTTCGCCAAGAGATCCCCGGCACGCTTTCACCAAAAAAGGCAAAAGAAGAAGAGGAAGTGGATCCAACTTAAAATAAAGAAATTATATACACATGAAGTTAAAAAAAGGCGGGAAGAAGAAGAAGAAGAAGAAGAAGAAGAAGAAGAGTTCATGAGTTAAAGCATGCTTTTATATGCCTATGGATTGTCCTCCACTATGCCGAACCTATCACACAATGTGGGTAAAAACTTGCATTCCGCGGCGAGTATATACATGAAAATTTTAGTTGCTCTTCTATAGTAACCCCCTTTAGTATCCAAGAGTCCTCTTGACCAAGATAATCTGCAAGTGCATTGAAATCCGTGCCTCCATCAAAGATTATGACGACATCAGTTTTGATGGCCCTCAAGGAATTCTGGCAAGTTTACTATGCACCACTAAGCTTCAAGTATGGCATGGTGTTAGGCTCTACTTGAAGTTGCACATAATGCTGGAAAATGGGCATCATTTTTTTCATCTTCTTCCTCCTCGCATCCGCCTAGCTTTTTGTCTCCTCTTCAAGATTCATCTGATGAATGTAAAATACTAGCATTCATAGTCTAGAGAAGGAGTATATAAATAAGGAATCTGATGGCTTAACTAAAAAATGTTGTATCAAAAAAAACATAAAAAAATGAATCTATATTGATTGTAGAGTCCTACTTGCTAAATAACAAATTATTATATACTATGTACCGGCTGCTCAAAAACCGGGTATGTCAAGAGTCCGACTAGTAAATTTGTATGTCGTGTGATGTGCTAAGTGTTTCATGGGAGAGCGGAGGAGATGGTGCGTTGGAGTAAACAAGAGCAGGAGACAAAAGATGAGTCCCTCGTTCTGCAATGCATGCCCACGCCCAGCCTTTTGAGAATTCCTTCATGTTACTCGCACCTCCAGTGCCCGTAGTAGGGGATACAGTAAGTGAGAGGAGCGAGTGCTCCAAGTCTCAAGGGGAAGTGAGGAGAGGGTAGTCCCTCCCCCTTCAACAATCTTTCCTCAGGTGGAGTGTGTCCGAAAAGAACCCCCTTTCCCCGGGCGGCGCGCCTCCTTTATAGTTCAAGGTGGAGCTCTAACTCTTACATATGGTGAGTGGAACATCCACGCTCGTTTCATCGTCCGAGCTCGTGGGTCTCTTGCCCCGCGATAGGCCGTTTCCGTCCCGGCTTGGCGTGGATGCCCGAGGTCACGGTCCACCCGAGGTCCTCGCATGAAAGTGTTAGATGAAGAAAGATATTCTACCATCCTACCCGTGTCGTGGGTTAATCAAATGGGCCCTTGATTGGACTTGACGCTGGGCGGCCTCATCGTGCCCAATAAGTCTTTGGGTCATGATGATGGA
>JADLZK010005578.1:0-53773 GCA_015847255.1 Hyparrhenia diplandra | reverse complement strand
TCATGCATGGTTAGAAATGGACAAACGTCTCGAGCCTAGCGAGGAGCCGTGAGAAGCTACAATTTTTGGCTTCTTCTCACCACAAAGGTATGTATGAGAGCACGTTTTTAGGGCTCCATGCGTGGAGCCATTTCTTTTTAACCCGTTTGGCACAAAACAAGTTTTGGAATTCGCTGAAGAAGCTCTCTCAAACGGGGCCTAAGAGCTGTTGCCAAGAAGCTGAACTAAGATTGTAACTTTTGCTATAGAAGATTAGCAAGTGCTGTAATGATAACATTGACCTACTTATCTTGACTCTTGAGAAGGTGTACGTGTAGGTAGGACGTCTGTTTTCACCTTTGCTAAAAGCAGGCTAGCTACACAGCTCTCTTTTTAGTCATTTGCACCTCCTTTCTCTTTTCTCTACTTTTGCCCTGCAGACGTAAGGCATAACACATCATGTAACCAATACTATAATTTCAGCTTGATTTTTATTTTAAGTCAAACTTTTCTAATTTTGACTAGATTTATCAAAAAGATATATTAACAGTACAACAAGTTTAAATAAATGCACGGTGTTAAAATATAGTACATATTCCACGAAGAAGAATCCAACAAAACCAATCGAAATTGTAGGAAGTTGTCAAAAAAAAAAAAAAAATCGAAACTGTAGGAAGGGCTCGATGTATTTTCCTAGATATAAATTTAGATAAAAATAGTTGGAATAATTTGCACAATAGATCGAGGTAGCATAGAACGATTTACGAGGAATGAGATATTGATGAATTTGTGTTGGTCGTCACCTTCCTATATATCGATGAATACTTGCACGCGTTGCTTGCCGCGCGCTGTGGCTCGTGTTAACGATCGAAGCATAGTAGCAGTGTAAATAAATTGGATCTGAACGCCGCCGGCGCCGACACCGACGCCGAGGACGTCCTCATATGTATCCGGTGATGGGTCGAATGTCGATCACGAGGCGTGCACGAGTGAGAGCGGCGTTTATATTATACCCCTCTTCATCCTCGAACATGCGTATGCATGCAACAGATATTTATGCAATTAGGGATCCGAGAACCAATTATGCGGATAGCAATTTTGTATCTAGGCAAACCAAACACAAACAACAATAAATTGTGTTGGTTTTGTACCTAAAAAATATTGTACAAATGCTTAGTGATACAAGCAACCAATCATCAGACTAATGATCTGCTTGGTTCACTTGTAATTGGTTTGTAACCAAACCTTATCAAACTCTTAAATAAAGCTTGCCAAATCTATGATAAGTTTTTTGTCCAAATTTTAGCTTGCCAAATCTTTGGCAAGAAAAAATTTTGGAAGTGAACCAGGCCCAAATACCGAATGTGTAGAAGAATGAAGAGACAGGCTCCTGTAACCCTGTTCGTGTTGTTTGTTTTCCCCCTGAAATCGCGTTTTTTTTAGATTGAAATCGCGTAGTTGACGAAGAAGGGAGACGACAGACCGAGTGCGCTGGGCCTTAGGTTGGGTTAGGGCCAGTAACGTTAATAGGAAGGATAAAAAAAAAGTAACGTTAATAGGCCCCAAAGAGGTTCTAAAAAGGAACCATTTATTTAGGCCTGCATAGATGTGCAAATGGGCCGCATCCCTAATTTCCTTGTGGTCACAACTGCATGAGTGCGTCCTTTTTTTAAAAAAATAAATAAATAAAAAACTGCATGAGTGCGAATCAGGAGGCAGGGGATAACGACGCCGACGACGCCGGCGACGGGGCGTACCTGCTTGATACGCCTCCTCTCAGACTGGACAGCCGTCAGATTGTCACAGCAGTCAGCACTGGATCTCATCATTCATGTGTGGCCAGATTTTGCAAAGCCGAGTTTTTTTTTTCAACCTTTTATTTTACCCCAAATGGTGTGCCTGGGTTTTGCCCATGTTTTGCTTTACCAGCTCTTCACAGACCGTTGGGAATTTCCTTTTTGGATTGATTGAGAGGTCCTCTGACTTTGGCTCCTTGCAATTGTGTCACTCGCAGTCACAGGAGGGCCTGATTGCAATCAGGCTCACATGTCAGTGACATAACTGAAGGGAGCTCAAAGTACCTGTTCTCCTTCCCTTTCGACGACCACAAAACCTCCTCAAAGAAAATAAACAGAGTCCCAAAAGGAAATATCAGACAGTAAGTTTCTATAGATAACAAGACATGAGAGCCTGCAAATTCAGAGACTTTATTATTTTTTTTTTTTTTTTGCAAATGGTTTTTTGGTTCTTCAGATGGTAATTGCTGCCTTGCTGGAATTCATGCCACAACACAGTAAACTTCTCCATTCTTCATGCCACTGCCATTTCCTTCACCAAGTTCATTCCTCCCTACACATATTGGTATTATTGCAACCCACAAGAGGAGCATTCGCGAGGCGGTACGATACCGCCTCAAAAAACACAACAGGACCAAGCTAAAGAATCACAAATGAATCTGAATAAATACTATCGCATATTTTCCGGCAGGGGGGGGGCAAACTTCTCCCACAGGCAGTTTACCATTCATGGCCCCCAAACTTGAAAACCAAAACTGAGAGAAAAAAAAAAAAGAAACCCAAAAGGAGAATGAAAAAAAAAAAGAACCCTTAGTAATCAACCTTCTTCCTTTCTTTTTTTGTTATCGCCCACCACATTTACATCGACTCTGGTCCAATCGCTGCAGTTCTTCCCCTTGCTGTGAGGCTGCGGCGGCTCTTGTACATCCTCTTGCTTGCCCTCTATTGTGAGCTGGGCACGCTATATTGCCACACCATGATCTGGGAGCAATCAGAGGGGATCCCCTTCAGCTTTGTTCGGTCTTCAAGTACCACTTCTTGCACAAACTTGATGGAGTCCTGCAGTCACATCAGTAACAACCTTATCATGTTAGTTGGGAGTAGAAATTCAGGTCATCTGATACAAGAGTAACATTGGCAGGCAGGTGTAGGAATGCTAGGTAAACAATATGGGACTCAGTCTCCAGCAGCTAACTGTTGATAACTTATTGACATGTAGAATAGATGTTGATTGCTATCAGTGTCAGCTCATAGTTCAGAACGAAGCTTCGGACAGTTTGTATGCCTGTTTATACAGGTTCCTTCTTGCCGAACCGGTTTGTATGGGATTGCTTGTCAGATTGGGAAAGTATCATATTGCTTGATTATCTCATTTCAATCAGCAATCAGTATCATGGTTTAGTGGCACATTCCATGCACTTTCAGTATCATTAGCGGCTGTACCTTGGATTGAAAAGTAGGTAGACAAGTGATATAAAACAAAATCAGAACCATTTAATAAGGAGTGCATGAAAGTGATAGGGGTGCCATCTGTTCCTGCCATGTTCCATTGAAAGAGGATTTGGCTTTTGTGTAACGCTAGGGTTGTCACATCAATCCATGGATCTAAGTTGATAATTTGTGTAACAGGGACAGTCCAACATTATCAGGCAAGGTCAATGTAGAGAGGACAAGAATCTGTAGAAGGCACTGGATACTTGGTAATAAATACTCCATTCTGTTAAAAACGAGTAATGCTGTACTATGATTATTCTATATAAAGAAATCGTGAATTGAATTCAGATGATTTATCTACTGTAACCCTATCTTGTTCGGAAGGAATATGAGTGCCCATGCTTGACTTAAACTATTGAGAAAGTCAGCATCCAGTCTGTTCCAACCACTTGCCTTTTTTTTTGTATTGAGATCGTGCTTAGCACGTTTTTTTTATCAAGAGAAGAAAGATTTTACAGGACCTTACAACTCACGGCAATCACCACAAATGCCAGCCCACATCGCAGACACTGTTGTATTAGAAAGTGATCACTTTTATTTTTCAAATAACAGAAGGAAAACAATTCAGAGTATGAAACCATTCCCTGAAATAGCACTTCAAATTACTAATGTCAATGGCTTAACATTTCATATTTAGGCTAGGCATGCACTCCACAATTCCAACATTCAAACAGATCCTCTATTGTATGCTGTTTGCAATTTTTAAAAGATGATGAGATGATCAAAAATGGGCAGCCAAAAATACTGATATCTCAGAACCCACATATCATAGCCTGCTAAGCAATTTGTATCATGACAAAACGAAATTTAATTGGATTAGACTTGTTTGGTTACTGGACTAACCTGTGAAGTATCTGGTAATGACGCCGGCCGTCCCCACCGCTCTGGATCCCACAAAAAATTGAACTGTTGAATGCGAAACCTGAGACGTCAATCGTGTGGGCTCGCATACCAGCAGGATTGGAGTCAACTTCTGTGTTATACGCCACTGAGCGGGTGGTCCCATCGTTAAAGTCTTTTGAGAACCAACCAACGACCTTTGATGCACTGCATAACGGACCTTCCACTACCACTTTCTTCTCGCCTGCTGACATTGTTGCCACAGGCCATGTACCAAACGCCCTGCAGTTTTGAAACGTTAGAAAGAACATCTAAAGGCGCCCACATGTGAGATGAAATTCAACAAGAACTATGACATGCACCAAAACATGTGCGATGCAAGGGGCCTGTGATCTATGTATCTCATCTTGATAGGGTCAGAAGAATTATGTAATTTTTTTTGGAGTGAATTATGGAATTAAAATATTAAAAAGCATTGTGCCACCAAACCATGACTAGAGTGAGACTCCACCAGCACTAAGCAGACATCAGCCAATCGAGTTTAATTTCAAGGAAAAAAAAACAGAGGCATCCGATTTCCTCAACTAATTAAAAACAAGACATTATAGGAGGGGATATAGCTCCACTGATACATCTTCCACATGCTGCCTACTATAGTTTTGACCACTCACTCGATACAAGGAATAGATTGAGTTATTGCATGTAACTGCATCCCCATATATGGACATGGAGTCATGGACTATACAGTACAGCTACACCCTCCACTTGCCTACACGGCTGCACATGCCGATGCTTAATTTGTTTCATTACCAATTCCAAAGTTTGAATAGCCTTGACAAATCCAGATCAAACAAACCATGGGATGATGCAATGGTTGACGAGCAATGTAAACTTTAGTAAGCACACGTGCTCCCAATGTGCAGTCAAGCGCAACTAGGCATAGTAACACACGAGCTTATTTAAACATTAAGGTAAACTGTAACCAAATTTCAGCCTGCTAGCCTTAAAAGAATCCAATGCTGAATCTCAACCTCACACGAGAGGCATCAATGGTCAAACCCCGTCGGTTAGTAAACTGCACTTACAGCGTCAGTGTCGCTATATTGTGCACCTGCACTCGTTTGTTTCTGGTAGCTCTAGGACAGGCATGCTAGGCCCATATGTGCGGCAAGGCATAATGGATTCTCCTAGCTCTATTGTATTATTATGCTGGAGCTCCACAAAAAGCATCAGGGGCCACAACTGAAGAGTGCACGCATCTCGAGGACAGTAAAAACTAAAGGGCATACCACCCCCCCAAAAAAAAAAAAAAAAAGAAGGCAAACTAGAAAAACAAGTGCAGATGTTTTGGTGGCCAGATGCAGGTAAACCTTGCTTGAGGAAAAGTGGGCTGCTTTTATACCATCATGTTCCCCTCAGCGAAAAAAGATTGTTCTTCCAGGGAACATTGCCACTGTGCTCTCACATGGCACGGGTACTGCTGTAGTAGTGATCTGCTAGTACCATTGTACTGAACCAAGATGTGATTCCCTCTGTTATGAATCCAAGCACTCATCATCAATGTTACTCACTACTACAGCATGGGAAAAGTGAATGTGAAAGGTAGTAAGTCAAATGTTTCAGGGATGTTTTTCGAGTTGAGAGGCAAAAAGTTTAGGAATTGATGCTGAGTAAGATTGTGCTATGTATGTATTCTTTTTTTTTTTCAAATGTAGATTGCTTTATATCCATAAGCATCTAACCTTCAAACAGCATCCACTAACATTGTTTTGGATGGATCAGCAAAGGTTAAAGGGGATGTCACATACTCACATGTTAAGACCAAATGCAGAGAGAGAGCTAAACAACAAGCTTCAGATGCTACTAGTATCATACTGTGGTTAAAATATTGGATTTCATACTGTGCTGGAAATGCATGATCATGCAAGTAACCCCGGTCAAGAAACTTAATACTCAACATCAAATGTTGGTAAAATCAAAATGTGAAATCTCATCTTTGCAAGATTTTCAAACACCTCATGAGAAAAATCTCCAAGGACAACTGGTGGTCTGCACAGAAATGAAGACCCATGTCACCCATACCATCATCTTGCAACAACAACAACAAAAGAGTTCTTATGGGCTCCAGCAAATCTAAATCACCGGTGTGATGTGTGCTTCAGTATAGGAAAATTACACCAAATAAGTGGGCAACCTTTTTGTGGTGTATATCAGATGGACATTCATGGGGTTGGAGGGAGGGAGTTAATGGTGTGGACAGGACCAGGACCTTCTCCATTTTAGTTTCAATGGCCATGGCATAACGGTTACTACTATTTTTTCCTCACTTGCTATCTTTTGTAGCTATTTTTCCCCAGCATATTGCTCCCCTATTTTAGGAGTAACAACATCTTGAGGAGTCAATTCAAGGATGCCATGTTTCCACTTACTTTCCATTTCGTTAGGTGGCACCGACAGTGTTAGAGGCCCGTTTGTCAGTGACTACCAGCAGTGCTACCACCACCACATAAAATAATTATGGCTTTGCCCATGAGACGTGCTTAAAATCTTAATTAAACTAATTGGAGTGGTTGGCATGAACACATTGGTCCGTTGGGGGAGAAAGATTAAGTCTGAAAAAGAAGCATTGTTTGTTGGGGCGAAAGTGACTTTGGTGAGCAAGATCCAATAATTGACTCCTCCTCGCATGAGAGAAATGGAGAGAGAATAGTTAAAGTTCTCTAAGCATCTACAGTGCCCTCTATTTATTTATTTTTTCCCTGAGAGCATCATGCGAGACACACATTGTCCCACCCTTATTCCCCCAACTAATGACAGCTTATGCTTTCAATTATTTATTTATATACCAAACTATACGGCTACTAAAGCATTCATTTAAGTTTATACGAGTAAATAAAATAAACCAGTGGTACTTCTGAATTAAGAAGCGGTGGTGATTAGTTATGAGGAACCCTAGTCGTAGTCCTAGTCTGCAGGCATAACAAAAGATCCGAAATTTATGAGCTGGAATTGCAATTTTAGGCACTGTGATTCAGATTCAAGCAACATAGTACATTCTTGAAGAACAGGGTGCATGCTGGAAATGGAGATGAATTAGATGCCAAACTGAAGGAGGGGAACAGAACAGAGAAAGTTCCAATCTTTGAGCTTGGAAATCAACAATAATCGGAAAGCAATCAGGAAGCTTGCTTTCAAATTGCCACATTCTAAACTACTACTAATTTGCACAATTCACTCATCAATCAAAAGCAAGCATGACATGAAATCGAAGTATGGAAGCACAAGCACAAGCAGGGGAGCAAGATTTGAAGAAAGTGGGAGGAGGGGATACTAACTCGATCTGTCGGATCTGGTCGAAGAACCCAACATCATAGACTCCAGCGGCGTCGGCGAAGTGGAGGACGCCAGCGAGACGGTGCTTCTCGACGTGCGCGAGCGCGGCGTTCCGCTGCGCGTGGGCCTCGGCATCAGCGGTGGTGAAGTTCTCCTCAGGCCTGAACGCGAGGTGCCTATACATGACGCCAGTGCCACGGAGCACCTCGGCGGTGGCAGGCGCGTCAGCGGCGGGCTCAACGACGACCCAGACGACGGGCGGGCGGACGAGGCGGAGCGTGTGGGCCAGTCGCAGCAACTCGCCCCGCCGCCGCCGACGCTCACCGGGACCGGACCGTGTGGTGGTGACCACGATCAGGAGCCGCCGCCGGTTGTCGCCGCCGCCGTCCTCGTCGTCGTCGCCCACGTCCACCGTGGCACCCCCGCCGCCGGGCGGTGGCGAGCGCGTTGATGTCGGCGGGAGGTGGGAGAGTGCCGCCGCGCGCGTTGACATCGACGTCGACGGCGACGCGGGAGGCGGCGAGACGGTCCCCGGGACGGTGTGGAGGGTGAGGAGTGGTGGTGGCGGCTTTCCAGGAGGAAGAGGACGACGGCGCGAAGCCCGTGAAGAAGCCCATGACGAAGCAGAGGGAGAAGTGGAGCAGGGCTTTCTTCCACAGCTGCGCGCCACCGGCTCGGCGCTGCTTGGTGGTGGTGGACCGGTCCGCTGGCGTCGCCGCTGCCGACACCGCGAGCGCGCCCGTGCCCATGGTCGCCGCCGCGCCGGTGTCTCGCGCGGAGTTAAGGTGGTGGATCACGGCGCGCCGCCGACAGGGTTGTGGATCAGGATTGGGTGAAGGTGGGTGGATGTGGATGTGGAGCACTGCAGAGCCCGGCCGGCCCGGCGAATCAGCTCGGGGAGGGAATCTGCAGGGCGAGAGGAGGAGTGGAGAGGTGGGGGCAGGGTAGTTATTGGTAAGGTGGGTTAAAGAAGGATTGGGTACCAGAACGCCATCAATGCCAAGAACTCAAGATCATGGCCGTGCCGAGATCGGAGAGGAGGAGCAATGCGATGCGCGTACGGCCGGGGAAATGGAATGGAATGGAATGGTGAGAACAAGGAGTAGACGCGGGGCAGGCAATGAGGAAGGAAGGATATGCTGCGGCAGCCGTAGCGAGGCGAGCGAGGAGAGGGAGGTGGACGACGGCCGGTGGAGAGGGAGGCGAATTGAAGCGAAGGTGGTGGTGGTGGACTTGGGGGAGTGAAAATGAAGGCAAGGGGAGGGGAGGGTGGTTGGTGAGGAGGACAGAGGGGAGGGCGCGACTTGCCTTTCTCAACCAACCAACGGCTACAGCCAGAGCCAGGTGAAGAAAGGTTTTCACTGCGGCCTGAATCTCGAGTTTACTGACAGTGAAACAAATTGGAGTTGGCGGATAGTGATGCTGCTCCAACATACGCTTGCTTGCCCATTTTGGCGTACAACGCACTCGTACGCACTGCTCGTACGTGAGATGTGTGGTAGTAGTTCGTATAAGGCATGCATGATTTGCTTCCAATTATCCATCCAATACAACGAAACGAAATGCTATAACAGAGACTTAATGATGGCTGTGGATAAGCTGGTTGATAAGTAGTTTTTGTGAGAGAAAAATGAGGTCCGTTTGGTACAGCTGAACTTCACTACCGAGGTTATTTTTTTTTTATCAGCAACTCTCTAGCTGAAGGAGCTGTTTTCAAAAATTGTTTCAAGAAAAAAAGCTTCACCAACATCTTCATGCATGGATGTGAAAAGAAAAATAAATGAGAGAGCTAAGATAAACTACTTTTTAGCTCTCTTCCACTCTATTCTTTTTGTAACCCATAAAGCTGTTTTGAAAATAGGTGTTTAGTAAAAAAAAAAAAAAATAGCTCACAACAACTTTATGAAGTTAAGTTGTTGTGAGTTGTATCAAACAGCTCCATATTGTACCATGTCGATAAGTTCGAATCGAACATAGGAGCATGTTTATGTGAGATTTTCATCTCAACGATGAAGAGGCTTTTTGGGACGAACGTGGTCTCGCTTGCTTAGACCGTAGATTAATTATTCCAAAGGTGTGTCACATATGACATACCTAAATGTGTAGTAAAAAATATATTTATGTATATACAAATATTAATTAAAACAGTTTGCCATGTTAACGGCCGAGTGGGCACCTCCTATGTATGTTTTTCCAAACACACGATTAACGAAAGAAACATGTTTATCTCTCTCAAACTGTTGTGCAGGAAAGCAGCAGATAGGAGTAGCTTGATAGAAACTGACAGATATGAGAATCAGAGAATGGGACGAGATGCATAACATACCCTGACTCTGCCCATGCTGCTGCTTTCTTTGGCTGGTCCCGGTTTTGAGGATTCCATTGCGGACAAGCAAACACCCGTACGTAAAACCAGAGCAACACGCCAAAGCACCAACTTCAGTTGCAGCAAGAGGACCAAAGGTAAAAAGCCCCATATGCATGTGTATATATTGGATTCTCACAGCCTCCAGTTTATTTCAATTTGTTTTTCAACGACAGTTCAAGTACATATACTACTCACGATTCAGCTATAATAATCTATACTTCCACCACAGGATCAATGGATTATTTATCTATATATATTCAAGTTGTTTCCTTGCAGCTGCAGAGCTGATGATGCATGATTGTCTTATTGCATGCGTAAATCTTTTAGCAGCATTACTAATTCACAAGAGGCGTCATCAGACAGCAGGCAGGCTATCAGCTGAGAGAAGAATATTAGGTGGGATGTAGCTTTTTTCTAGCTCTCATTACTTGTCTGATACACATGCATCTAATCTAGTTTAATCGATCTCCCTCAGTAGTCATAAGTCATCAGTCCCTGCTTGTACCTAAAGGGTGGTAGCGATATGAGGTGGTGGTGGAGGTGGATGTTGAGGAGGCCATTTCCGAGTTGGTTGGGATTGCAACATGGAACCTACTGATGCTACAATTTGACGATGAAAACAAGTCCTAAAAGGTTTGAAAGAAGAAAAAAAATGCTATAGATTCTAGAATGGAAGTGGCATATATAGAACCAAGCTTCAGCTTTTCTTTCTATGATGGTTGATGGCGCATACTGCTTGTTTGTGAATGCCAGTGCAGTGTGCAGAAGCATCCAATAACTTCAGCTGAAAGGATATGATCACAACTAACACCTACACCCTAGAAATTAAACACCAGCAGGTCCTGCCACTGCATGCCAAAACGAAATTAATTAATGGTACTGTATATTTAGGCTATAATAGAGAGACTTATTAACTGCTGTTAACTAGCTTACATATAGTATGTTATGATTTCACTAAATAAATGAGCTACAATGTGAATATTGATTAGATCCTAGAAAGCTACATGTCAATTTGTTTTTTTTTTTCCTTCTTGCATCATATTGGTCCATTCTCTGTTGAGAGTCATTCTTTCCTGGCTCAGGACAGGCCAGACAGGAGAGTGGTCTCAGTTCCATTTCGCTGTGATGACGACGGAGAGGCAATGAGCCATGTGATCGATTGTGCACGCCCAACAACCAATGCAGCAATTTTTTCTTCTCCCATCATCGATTCATCTGTTAGTTGTTTGTTGTTCCATTGTTTGTTGGAATGCATGTTATTAGTCCAGCTAATTAAGCTGTCTATTCAGGGTCAGCATGTATATGTGGTACTCCGAATCTCCGATCGATCCTACTTGAAGTACTATAAGTATAATCTATACTTAATCTGGCGTTCAAGCAAGTAGTTTGGGAATATTTGTTCTCCACCTACGCGCTAGCTAGTTGGAATGTTGGATTAGTCATGTGTAATCCCATCTGCAAATGCTAAAATAAATCATAACCCTCTCAATATTGCATTATACTCCGCTCTTTCAAACTGTAAAACATTTTGGTTTTGTCATAAATCAAACATTTACAACACATACACCCTGATTAAGATTTTAGAAATATATTAGCTAGCATCTTTAATAGCAATAATATTGAAGTATATATCTCATGTATGGTGTATTTGGCGGTCCTTATATGTGTATTGAGTTCACAACAGGTCCTAATACTTCAAAATTGCATTTTATAGTTTTCGAAATATGTTTACCATGTCATCCTGGTCCAAACCCCGGGCCCACCCCTTTCGTCTAGAGCGCTGATGTCCGGTACGAGGTCATTTTGGCGAGAATTTGGGTGTCGGTTCCCGCTAGTTTAGGTGTCATTCCACCCCTTTCGCATTGAGGTACTCCTCTCCTTTTTATATTTTTCCTTATCACATTCTCTTGTCTCTCCGTCTTGTCCTTCCACCCCTTTGCTTGATTCCTAGCCATGGCTTTGAGCCGATCCAATTCGTCATTGGGGTGGTGTAGGCCTAACATTCCACTCATATTGTGGTGTGTGACTACGAATGGAGGAAGGTGGTGGATCTCACATCCTAAACCAACAAAAACACAAACGATGACCTTGTTCACTTGTCTAATCAAAAGGTAGGCACGTGGAGGCCTTATAAAGGTGCTACAAATTTCGTGCAATTTTGAGGAAGAAAAAAAAAAATTGGATGTGACTTCTATAGGTGGCAGAGAGACTGTGGAATTCTTGAGGAATAAGTGTGTCATTAGGGTACATGAAAAGAAAGAAGGCAGGACATGACATGTGACCTGGTATTACTCGATATTGGTTCTTGCAGTTGCTATAATTGGTACTCATGAAGTGGCAATGGGGAGTGCAACGCGACGAAGAGAAAGGGGTTATGCCAATTTGAAATGAGATCTGGGTCCTTCCGATTAATTAAGACTTTTGTGGTTGTTTGTGTTTGTGGTCTTTGTGTAATGGACTATATCTTGATTGCTTTAATTAATCATGAAATGAATGGAATAATGTGAACTATATTTTGGTAATAAGAGTGGTATGTGTATTTTTGTTGTTATCGTCATGAAGTGAATGCATATAAACGTATCATTCAGCGCACCAAAACAAGTGAAACGTTAAAAGGAAGCTCATTTCAATCAATCGATAGATAAACAAGATATGACCATAACCAGCTAGGCATTACATCTAGTTGAACAATCAACCCATAGCATCCACATACAATTTTGGAGCTACTTCCATGTACCTCAATCACTAATCTAGTTTACACCAGCTTCCAACGACCTCAGTTTGTTGGTAGTACCTAAAAATTATTACTTTGACTATGAAATGATGTAAGCATGCAAACATAGTTTTGGAGCAAATTACATCGTTAAGAGACCTATCATTCACAATGGCGGCTATTTACTTCTATCCTTCACGAAGGTGACCTTGGTTGTTGTGTGTATTCATTCACAAAAAGTGGGCTTTCTCACGATTTCCCCATCACTTCTTACTTGCATAATAGTATCAAACACTTCTTTTTTAGATTGGTGATGCTAAAAAAAATAAAAAGTCATCACTCTAACCTTATGACCTATGCTAGTGTCATGACTGTTTTTACGCACACCGCCCAATGAATGCCGCCAATAAACCGAGTTATTAGTAGATTTTTGCGAATGATGAAGCCGACACTACCTAGCCAACGAATTAAGCTATTCATCGATCATTGTTAGCCCTAATTGTAACAACAAGGTTTTAATAATACAAACTAATAAATTTTGTACCAAGGAATTTAGATATATAAAAAATAAGACGTTGAACAATAGGAAAAACAATATAGATTTAGAGAAAGACGATGTGTCGCCTCGTACAGGGCGGGTCTATTTGGTGCGTTTAATTTTTTTTTCAAACAATTTGTCTTGGAAACAAAAGAAACTACTACCAAACCAAATCTTTGTGGAGATACATAAATGGGAGAATATGTATGGAGCGGCGTCGATCGATCAGTCGATGGAGCTTTGTTAGACCGCCGTGCACGTTTCGGCACGTCGGCCGGAGACGACGGAGATCGACGGGAGCGGTTGGCTTCCGTCGCTCTCGATCATACGGCCGGGTCAGTCTCGGTCCAGCTAGAGAGCTTAGACCTCAGGTTTTTATCAGCCATGGATGATCGCTGTCGTCGTGGGGCTCACCGCCGGCCGGGCCGTGCCGAACATGCACGCACGCGACCCACACACTCCGATCACCGTACGTCGCCCAAGCAGCGCGGAAGGTTCCGCGGCCAGTTTGTCGTCTCACCGGCGGGGCTGCTACACGTTAATGCGTCCGTCCACACACGGTGTATATGCATGCATGAATTCGTATACGTACAATGCATTACGTTGGCCGTATGCTTGCTTGCATGTAACGTGTATGAGCTGCTGTACTGTCTCGCCTTAACAATTATTATTGTCCTCTACTCCTGTTGCTTTCCTCTCTGATGAAATGAATAATGTCTCTTCTTCTTCGTCGTCGTCGTTTTTTTAAAAGGCAGTTTTACCTCAGCTTTTAAGAAAGCAACAACAAGTATTCAATACAAGACTGGTGTTATAGGAGTACCAGTTTTTCAAGAGAACTGGGAAAAAAAGCCTAATACATGATCTAGATTTCGTAGATATGTATCAGATGCTATCAGTTCTTTTAGGATTAAAATTCTACATCCAAATCAGGATGTCATCCTTCACTTGCAAGCTAGATGATTCGACGGTCATCATCCTTGATCAACACTAGTACAATTTTTTTAACATGACAGTCCCCAAATCCATCCGTGGCGGGCATAGTTTTTGCTCGGCACGGTTATTCAAGCCAGCCTGCCATCCGGTCGTTCGCCACGGTAAATCGATTAACCGTGGCGGCTATCTTATAGGGCCCATCATGAAAATGCAAGGCCCAACTGGCCCAGCACGAAGCCCAATATTTGTGTTAGAATATAAAATGAAGACCTAGGGTTTCTTAATTCACTCCTCTTCTTTCTAATTCCCCTCCTTCCCAGACGAAGCCTAGACAAGACAGCGCGCGACCCTTCCCTCTTGCGGTGCCGCCTTCCCTCTCCCTCCCTCGTGACTTCCTCCTTCCTCTCCCTCCGAGCCGGTGATGTGTCCACCCCTCCTCCCTCCATCCGGTCGGTGAAGTTCCACGGCGGGGCCTCCATGGCGGCGATGGGCAAGGCGCGAGGCTCCACCGGCGAGGGCCTCCATGGCGGGCAAGGCGCTCGTGGCGCAAGGAGGTGGCGCCTGCCCGGGCCTCCATGGTATGCGACGCGGATCCGGCTTCCCCAACTTTGATCAAGCTTCCCTAATGGAACCGGCGCGGATTCGACTTCCCCGACGAAACCGCGCGGATCCAACTTTCCTCGACATCGATCCGGCGTCCTCGCCGTGGATACCTCGTCTTCCCGACACGGATCCAGCGTGCCCGCCACGCGGATCCGGCATCACCCAGCTTCGTGGAGGATGGCGGAGCTCGGCGACCAAACCCTAGATGCGGCGCGCGCGCGCGGATCGACGGCAGGAATGGCTCCGGGAGGCGACAACGGCGTGGATCGACATCGGAGCGTCTCCTTTAGACGACGGCAACTTCTGGCGCGAGATCCAGCCCGGCGCCGCCCGGTGGTGTCCGGATCTCGCCCGCACCGGTTGGGTCTGGTCTCTTTTTGTTGGATTTACCTTGGCGGGCAGATTTCGCCCGCCACGGAAAAGTTATTTTGCGTGACCCCCTAACGGTGACGGGCACGCCTGCCGCCTTCCAAAATAAAAAACACCCGTCACGGTAGTAGTGCAACACACTCCATTTTTGCAAGAGATTTACGACAACATATATAATGTCGGATGGAGTTTTCGGAAATTTGTACTCAATAGCCATTTTGTTTGTGATTGTCGATAAAGCCCAAGCAAACCCAGCAAAGATAAAAGAGTTAGTCTAACAGCAGGTAGGGGCCCCTTGCCCATCAACCACGTTATTGTCACGTTCCACTTTTTGGTTGACGTTTTGCTTTTTAATTGTTGAAATACTTTCCGAAAGCTAAACCAAACACAACCATTATAGATTACTATATATTGCCCGTGCTAACGCTACGGTGGCATTTAGAACTATACAAATTAAAGAAACAAAATAGCGTATATGCTCGGGTGATATTAAAAAAAATAATCACATATTATAATATTAGTAGAATAAAAAAGGGTGAGAACATAGGCACAAAAGTACATTGTCCTGCTATGGACAAGGCATTGGATTTACTATATGAAAATGACATGTACCTCACTCTTCCTTTTCAGTTCCATAACATCTTTGACGAAAGGATGTTATGCTCTCTGCATGTATCTTATGATGATTCCAACCAACTTTGCAAACACTAAACCATATGCAACATTTTAAGAAAATCTGTTAGAGCTATCAGGAGACAAGCATAACAACAAACTTTGTAGCAGGGACAGGTTTCCTTGTTGCCGTATGTCCCTTGCAGCATGCAAAGGCACTTGGCACATCAGTTGTTTCAGAAGAAGAGGCACAACTTCTTGTGGAGCGTCTTGGAGCAACGCCGCTTGCACTCCCCGCTGCACTCTGCAACCAACAATCACATTGATCAATACTTGTGACTTGTCTCGATCTTGTTACACAAACAAGACAAGCGTGTAGCAGCAAACTGACGAAAAAAAACAATAGGAAGCAATGCAAGAACAACTGTAGAACAAAAGCATGCCTACGACTTACGAGAGGGCTTGAGATTTCTCTTGCCATCCTTGCCGTGGCCCTGAACATAACAAGAACAAAGCATGCATTGTGTATACTCAGATCAGATCATGTCGTGTTGGTCAGTTCATATTACCTTGTTCTTGTGGTGGCCTTTGTCCTCTTCACCGTCGTTGACCCCATTGGCATCGTCAATAATCTTCAAAGTTTTTGAGATTGGTGCAGTGCAGGGCAATTCAAGCAGAGACGACGGCGGTCAGGAAGACAAAGCAGAGGAGTAGCACCACAACATTGTTCTTGGTGGCCATGTCGTTCATCTGCTATGCGCGCGGTAGATCGGACTTCGAAGAAAGGGCGGACAACGGCTGGGGAGATCTCAGGGGCACGCCCGCCGCCGCTGCCGCCCGCTCGTCGCGGCCACTGTCCTCGTCGCCTCCACCATCTTCCATCGAACCTGCTGGCCTCGGTCAATTAGTGATTAGTATCTTTGTTATGAGGAAACTCATCGGTGACGCTTCTATGTGATTCCACGGAAGAAAAAAAAAAAAGGAAGAAAACTTCATGGAAAGAAGTAAAAGCAAATCTGCCACCATGCGTTCCTCCCTGCATGCACGGTGATTGTGCATTTGTTTCTTTGACTCAACCGCTCGGCAAGGATAAAAAGGAAAGGAAAGAAAATTGCTTGTGATTTGCGTGGAGAAAAACCCGGAGCCATGTTTCTTTTTTTTTTTCTAGAAAAAACAAAGGGAGCTGAGGGATCGAACCCTGGCGTGGGGGGTGCAGGCACCACACGCGGGCGTCGGGTGCGCGGGTGGAGACGGGATTTGCGTCGGCCTCACTCCTCGGCGCACGCGCGCTAGGAACGATACCGGCGCGCGGGCACCAGAACCTGTAGCCGCGCACGCGCGCGAGTATTGGTAGCGACGCACGCGGTACTGTCCAGTGGACAGTTTCTCCTACCTGGGCTTCATTGGGCTTTATTTCTGGTTTCTCCTGGGATTCATTGGGCCATTTTTTTCTGGTTTCTCCTGTCTCGGGCTTCAATGGGCCGTTTTTTCTCGTTTCTCTTGTCAACCATCATTGGGCCAGAAAAAAATACTCTTGTCTACAACCTATAATTTTCTCTTTAGGGACATCGGATTTGTAGGTAAAATAAAAGGGCGGGGGGGATGGTTTCACATCCATATGGAAGTGAAAGTACAAAAACATTGTTTTAAAACAACCGTAAATATAATATCCATAAAAAAATTATACTATGTTAAAAAAAAAATGAAATAGTGCTACAATGAAAAAAAAAGAGAACAACGAAATACAATTTATTTGTGACATATTTGTATTTCCAAAAAGATAAAATAAACAAGGTAAAAAGTTGCTTCTGTTCTCTTCGAGACTTGAAAATAATGAATATTCCTGGAAAAAAAAAAAAAAATTTCACTATTAAAATATAGACTTATATTGAACTTTACATTTCTATATTACAAACTTTGTATGAATAGGGTTTTAAAAAAAAGTTTGTGCTGCTACGTTCAAAATTTTATACTTAGAATCAATAAAACATTAAATCACTAGGAAAAATAGGGGCATTTCGAGACTAAACTACCGTATTAGAAACTTTATATTGGTAGGTTGAAAACTTTATATTGGTATGTTGAAAACTTTAACTAATGACACTAAAATCTTTATACCACTAGTCCAAATATAAACTTAAATGGCAATGATATCATAAACTTCGTACTAATGGTTCAAAAACTTTACACTCACAATCTACAAAAAATACTTTGACCAATTTAGATATTACAAAAACAATATATTTCACTGGGGTTCAAATAAATTGAAGTACCATATTGTAAACTTTGTAGTACTAGGTTGAAAGCTTTACACTCAAGATTTTTTGAAAAAATAACCATCACAGTACAAAAACTTTCTAATGCAGGTTTAAAAGTTTGAGCTATCAGATTATAAACTTCATACTGATCCCTAATAAACTTTGTACTGAAAGTTAGAACATCGTTTTAACTGATTCCTAATAAACATCACACAGAAATTTTGTGTACTATGACCGCATGCTCTCCCCTCTCCCTCTCTCTCTCTCACCCTCTCTCCCTTTCTCCCTCTCCCTCTCCCTCTCCCTCTCCCTCTCTCTCCCTCTATCCCTCTCCCTCTCCCTCTCTCTCTCTCTCTCTCTCTCTCTCTCTCTCTCTCTCTCTCCTTCAAAAATAAATGAAGACACCACAGGAAGCCATCCATCTCACAATCGGACGGACGCGACAAGTGACTAACACACTTATATATGACATTATAAAATTTGTACCACTAGAAACTTTCAACCATCACTGTATAAACTTTGTATTCCTATGTTCAAAACCTTACACCCAAAAACTATAAACTTTGAACTATAACATTACAAACATTATACTGTTAGGTTCAAAAACTTTGAATTGTACCATTATAAACTTTGCATGCCTAGATTCAAAAATTTACACTAAGAATTTATATACTTTGAACTATGAAATTACAAAACTTTTTTACTGCTAGTTTCAAAATTACACTCAAAATTTATAAACTATAAAATTACAACCATTTCACTGCAAGGTTGAAAACTTTCAAGTATCACATTATAAACTTTACTTTATACTGCTAGGTATAAAATTTGAACTATGGCAACACAAACTTTGTGCTACTAGTTTCAAAACTTTGATCTCTCAGTATTTAATCTTTATACAGTTAGGTTAAAAAACATCACACTTAGAATTTATAAACTTCGAACTATGAAATTGCAAACTTCATATTGCTAAGTTCAAAACCTTACACCCAGTATTTATAAACTATGAACTATGATACTATAAACTTTGTATTGCTAGGTTTAGAGCTTTAAACTATGACATTAAAAATCTTGTACCACTACGTTAAAAACTTTATTCTGAGAATATATGAACTTTGAACTATCACATTATAAGCTTTATGCTTTTAGGCACAAAACTTTGAACTTTGACATTATAACTTTTGCACTGTCAGGTTCAGAACTTTACACTCGCAATTTATAAACTTTGAACTTTGACATTACAAACTTTGTACTTCTAGGTTCAAAACTTTGAACCAACACATTATAAACTTTGTACTGCTAGGTTGGAAACTTTACACTTAGAATTTGAATAACTTTAAACTACGTTCAAAACTTTGAACTATCATATTATAAAATTTATACTGCTAGGTTCAATACTTTGAACTACCATATTATAAACTTTGTACTCCTAAGTTCAAAAATTGAACTATGACATTACAAACTTTAAACCGCTAGGTTCAATGATATTATATACTCTATACTACTAGGTTTAAAACTAGCTATGAGGTTTAACAATGATTTTGAGAATATCACAAAAAGGTAGAGTATCATATTTTATATTCACAGGTAGCAACATATTTGATATGTGCTGTCACACAAATGAGATGCTCTATATACATATTTGATAGCAAGTAACATACAGTGAAAGAGAGATGCTTTGCCAAGGTCTCATACGACATGAACTCTATGACGAGGAGAGGCATTCATAGACGGACATCCTCTATTTTACTGCTACAGTTGTTGTGTCTTGTTGAAACAACTCATGTCAGGTCATGTTTGTATGCACTTGCTAAATTTTTAGAACAGGAAACAAAGTAACCAGTAGATGAGATCCATAGACATATGCACTTGCTAAATTTACAGAACAGGTAACAAAGTAAACAGTAGGACTCACTCTGCGCACGTGCACACTATCAGGGTCATGTTCGTATAAATTTCTTCATTGAGTTGGTAATTAAGTTTGGATTCTTAAATAATGAATGGCAAAACCCACCTCCTATGAATTATATATAGGTTGTAAAAACCAAAAGTTTCTTCGGATGAATCTAATTCAAAACCAAATGCATGGGACAATCAAAGGGCCACCATTGAGCACCTCTTGCGAGGGACTAATCCAACCAAGCAGGTATGTGTGTGCCGTTGCCCACATTATTCTCACATCCCCTGATGAAAAAGAATATATGTTTCTTCAATAGGAACAATCATTTTTTAGAAATTAGATTATAAAGAGCCAACAAGCTTTCAAATATATTGGTGACTGACTTGTATGGCTTAACCTGGTGCTATATATGTAAACATGGCGCTATGTGATAACCAATATAAATAATTAGGCTTAACCTGTTTCCATGCTAGTGCTACAACTACCTCTAGTTGATGTAAATCATGTGCTCCACAGTATGAAGTGCTATGACCGTTATGAGCTTCAAATTATTGATGGCTAATTTATCAAGGGTTGTGCTTTCACTCATCGGAACAACAAACCAGAAGCTGAAAACCAAATGGAAGCTCAGAACCCAGCTTGCTGTCAGCCTGACATAAATGGGGATGGAAGAATCAGCATCGAGGAGCTCACTACGGTGATGGAGGATCTAGGTGATGGAGGCGGATACGCTACAGAACTCATGCATCTTCTTGACACAAACAGTAAAGGCTCCATGAGCTCTGATGAATTAAATTCATTGCAGAGATAGAGTTTTAAGTTACACATGTTCAGTTATCATTTAGGTACATAATTGTGAAACTGGCCTTGGTGGCAGAAGTGAGATTTTCATACCCTATACATGTCTTTGTTCATCAGATTGACATGAGGACAAACTTGGAGGACGATGATGATCACTACAAGAAGAACTTGAAGGAGAAGCTGCACAATGTCGACAGTAGAGACTCTCATACATGTAATTTACAGTTATCTTATGGCTAGCCTAATTTATTTAGTGTAATTTATTTTTTAAGTTTCTGACATATGTCTAGGAAGATATACTTTCAAGATTCATAGCTTCAAGCAAACTAGAAGCAAGCACTATAAGTGCATGGAACGGCTTTACAAAAAAGATACAAAAAAATTGCAGTCAATATTGAAAAACAACGGGAAAATCAGGCCAAGTAAATAGGCTCTCTTCCTGAACAATAAACACAACAGTATAGTAACTAATAATAATTCTTAAAAGTTTCAGGCCCAAACTATTTTTTGACATACATTCCTCTTTTGTTGACTGAAGCAAAAAATTGGAAATATGTTGACTCTGCTATGAGAAAATGACAAATTATCATGTTCCTGCATGCTTCATACCTAATTTCACTTTTTCTTTCCAAATAAGTGATACAATAATGATGGCAACTATTTAAAAGCTTTTGCAAACCAAAAATTAGTTAATCTATTGAAGTTTTCTTTTTGGAATTAAGAAGAGCTAGGCATTTCTATTGGCTGTATCAGAGGTAATGACCATCCTCCTCATTAGCTCAAGGCATTCAGAGCAAAACAAGTATTAGTTTCATTCAGTGAAATCCATGGCCATTTAGTCAATGCATGGCTGTTTCAGCAAGGCTCAATCAAATAATAAATAAAGTTCAAAAAAATGCAGATAATCATTTCACAGATTTATTCACACAATTACATTTGACTGTTTGTCAGGGTGTGCAACTGAAACGCCAACCACAACTCTGGTGTACATCTCGACAGGGGAAGCAGGCAAGCAGAAACGAATAACCTAACTGAAGTCATGAACGAAGGAACAATGACTAGCAAAAGAAAGATATACTATGCTACACTAAGAGAGACAGAGAGTGCAAGAAGCACACATTGATGATTCAAAGTGGCCTCAACTCCTCAAATATAAAGAGAGATATCACACTGCCACCGAGTAGGGAGCATTGATGAAAACTTTGAAGCTGATGGCCACTAAACTAAAATGGAAAAAAGGAGTGTTTCCTAATAAAACGGTTCCAGGGAGAAAAGAAGGAATGGTGTGTACATGTGCGTGTGTGGTGTGGTGGTTGTTTGATTTGTGCAATCACCTGGAACCACCGCTGCTGATCAGAGAAAGAAGGAGCATGACAGCAGGAAAAAAAAAGAATTCAAAGGATCATTCTTCAAAGGACAAACAGAGACCAACTTAGCATCTGGTTACAGGCCAAGTCAGTGCAAATGCATCGAGTAGTAAGGACTACTGAATTCCATCTATTAAATGTCTATCTTGAAGTTTCAGTCAGTTTAGCGTTAGTGTTAATATAAATATATGTTATCTAATGACCCCGGGAGTCTGATCCTGTCAACAAACTGAGATAACTGACCAACCACACAAAACAAATTTGAAGGTACAGGCATTATATACCCCAGTTGCAGTGGACAAAAAATCTATACACAAGAACAGGACCATGGAGGAGCAAGAGCACGATGTCACGTACCTGTATTAGCTGAAGGCGTAGGAGGCCGCCGGTGACTGACGACAGCAATGTCCTCGATGCAGCAACCGCTGGATCTCGAGAGTTGATTGCTTCTCCCCGACAGCCAATGGATTTGCCCAGGATTTGTTGGATTCCACTCCTCCAACTCGAATCGGACTCCACCTCCAACAAATCCACACCCAAATCGAAGTTGTACACGGCAACAACTCTGACATACAACAAATGCACACAAAATTGAGATTACGATGGAGACGATTCTGCGAACGGTCCTCCGGATACTGGGCGGTTTACTGTTTGAATTATTTTACAAGTATCTCTACTCACCGGATGAATCCAGACAGGAAACGACAGAGAAAAGAGAAAAACGGGAAAGGACACGAGACACCAGCTCTTAGGAGTCCATAAGGCCGTGTGCACCAGAAACTGTAGTGGCGCCGCGCGCGTAAAATAAGGATTGGGCTGCATCTGGGCTCCTCCATGTTATTTTGACCAAACTAGCAACTGAATTTTGAGCCAATGAATCTTTTATGCTCCAAAACAAGGATTCAGGAATCAGCATAGCTGCCCATCTAACTCAATCAACACCCTATCGGACTGACTGAAAGCTAACTGAAACCCCACAACCACAAATGCACTAGAAAACCCCTATTAGCAGCCTAAATGTATGTGCTGTAGTGTAGCAGCCACACACACACAGCCAGGGATGATCAGCAAGGCACCAAGCAAAACAATCCTGCCAGCTACTGACCTGAACCCTGACAAAAATACCCGAATATCTAGCAGCAATCGATCACCTCAATCTGCATTTTTTTAAGATAATGACCTCAATCTGCATTTTTTTTTAAGATAATGACCTCAATCTGCATGATTGTATGACAAGTATATGCGCCCATCTGATGGCCCCTTGCTGACCAAGTTAATGAAGCACTGTTCTATGAAAGGACCATCAGACCAAGTCTCCATTGACTTGTTCCACGGTTTTGTTTCAACATTATTCGAATCGTTTCAAAACAGCATAGGAATGTCATGGCAACAGACGATCAAATTTTTTTTTCTTGAACATGAGTTAAAATTGTTGTTTTATTGCATCAAAGAAGTCAGCTCAAATTAAAACTCCAACTGAAAGCTAACAAAACACAGAACAGAGCCTAGCGAAAACTATCTACACTTTCGCTTCTAATTGGCCCGAGTTTAGGCACAGAATGGTCCAAGCCTCTATTCATGCATCGACTGTGTGTCTTAAGAATCTACTATATCTTGGTCAAAGAGACAAGAGATGTAACTAACAGTACAGCTATGGTATATTCCTCTATCTGTTTTAAGTACAACAGACCACACCTAACCACTGACACTGAACCTCATTTTTTTTTGCTAAAGTTGTGGTGTTCTGAATTCTGAAAACCACCACAAAGAGAATGAAAGCATCACGTTTGCTAATGCACTTACTGTGTGCACATCTAATTTGCTTGGACAATAAGAAAAAGATTTCTCAATTGCTACCTAGCATCATTTATCAACTATATACACATGATAAGTCATAACCAATCTACCCCTGCTCACGTTCTGTGATAGGTCTAAGAAATCAAGTTTTACATTTTTCCACGTTTTACTCTTCTTCATTAGCTAGTTAAATTCAATGTCACAATTGAAATATTTTGAATCAACAAATTTGTACTGTTCCCAAACCCACTTTACATGTGGTGCTTTTTGTCAGTTTTATTGTTTGCGTAAACATGAGATTTTGCCATGAACTGAAGTACATGAGATTCAGAAGGGAAATAAAGAGGCACACCTTCAGATTTGTGCAGCTGTTTGCAACAGCATACAGGGATTCATCTGTGATGAATGTTCCACCAATGTTGAGGTGCTGCAGAGAATAAGCCCTTGAAACCTGCAGGAGGTTTGACAAAACCACAATTGTTAATTGCTTATGATGGATACAATTGCTTGGCAACTTTTGACTTGCAGATGAGATATGGTTCATAAGTGACTTGCAGATGTGAAACCTGCAGGAATGACAGGCGGACAAGGTGGCAACACGTACATGTAGGAGCTGGAGTTGTTGGAGGCCGTTGCCGGTGACGACGTCGACGTCCTCGCAGTGGCGCCATCGGAAGTGGTGTCGCAGTAGGGTCCTGACCGTAGTCACAGGGTCTGGACGGACGACGAACTCATTGGGGCCCTCGCTCCTCAGCCATCAGCACACTCAAATCCACCTCCGCAGCCTCTTGCTCTGCCTCGAATCAAGGTCGCGGCGATGAATCCGCACCAAATCGAGGCGGCATGGCGACGAATCAGCCCAAATCCAGGCCGCCCCCGGCGACGACGACTGGGTGTCTCAGATCCATCGAGGCCTCCTCGCTCCTCCCACAGCCCGCTCGAGTCTGCTTCTGCCTCGAATCGAATCCGAATCAAATCCGCCTGAAAACCAATTCCTCTTCCACCTAAGATCGACAACTGCAAAATCCGCCCCAAATCGAAATCGAAGGCTCAAGGGAGAGGACACACCTTGACCTCCCCCGTCAATGGGGGCGCTCCGATGTCGATGAGGACTCTGGCAAGGGGGCCGGCTGGAGCCACCCAAAAATCGCCGCCGGCGGAGTGACGAGGATTCCTCCAGCGGAATGTTGACGGAAGGGGGAATGCCAGACGACGCGAGGCGTTGGGGCCGGAGATTGGAGCCCACGGCGCTTGACCGTGCCGACTTGCGTGGTGATGGAGACGACCGCCGGAGGGGAGGTTCCGCCGTCGGCCAAATCGCCGCTCCGGCGAGGGATTTCCAGAAGACGGTCGAGGGGGAAAAATGGAAAAGGAAACGGTCGTGCGGGTGGGGAGCGGTCACGGCGTTTCACTGTTTCAAAAAAAATTGAAAAAAACGCACCATAAAAAAGGGCCCAAAGAAAGAGAAGTAGACGTGGGCTCTAAACACTTAGAGGTAAGCGGAGGTGTGCGCCACTTTCTGAAGTAGCGGGCGTGCGCCGAATAAGAATTGTGTGAGCCGGCCATACATTTAATCCTCGATCGTCGGATGGTGTTTGAGTATGAAGAAAGAAGATTAAGAATCAAACGTAGATTTGAATAGATTTAAACGAAAGCAAAGTTGGTGCATTAGTAGGGTAGATATAATTTTTATATGCATTTAGAAAAATTATATGGGCACTGCAAGTAGTAGAAATTGAAGGGAGAGTTAGCAAAGACAAGCGATTGCAAATTGAATTTATCATGAATTTTTATTACGTATGTCTCCTGTGACTACTGTAGCTCTTGTAGAGTACAATTTGAATTTGATGGACTAGCAGCACCTTGTAATTATGAGATAAATTAAGCAAGAAAGGTTGTACCACCTATGGGAAATCCCGGAACTAACTTCATTTGCCTGAGAACTGGGCACAGCTCGCTCAGAAGCAACATGCATACAGATGAAATGCCCAACACCAACAGGCCGGCCAAGAACCAACATTTGAGGGGCACGTGATAGATAGCCATTTGTCTAAAAAGGCGTGGTTCATCGCTTAGACCTCAGGCAAAATGTTTGTTTAACTGGCTAATCGTTTGGGCTAAGCAACAGCCAACAGCCAGATCAAGAGGGAGGGTGTTAAAAGCCGAGCCAATGGATGGCTGGGCCGCACCCAAGACCAAATAAACCCTAGCTAGGATTTGGAAGTAGGGCCACACCACACGTGTCAAGATAATTGCAAGCAGGACATGTTTGCACAAACGGAAACGGGTTCAGAGTAGCTTGGAGCGGCCCAAGAAAGGTGCGGCGAAAGGCCTTGAGAGCAACAGACAAGCTACTACCAAGCTAGCACAAGCAAGTTCTCAATTCATGGTGTTTCCTGGTAATCTGAGTAACGGGTTTGACCCTGCAGTTTATTTTTGCAGAAACCGTGATACTGATAAACTGGCAGAAACAGGTAACCCACTGCCGTTTTTGGTCGTCAACTCGATCGTCATGCAGATTTATTAGTACAGTAGTTGATCAGTTAGAGTTGTTGTGGTTGTGATTTATCGCTGGCTCCTAGCATGCATGATATAAGCATGTGAGGTACTACTGTGAAGTAGCTGGAGTAGTCAAAGGTTGGGTTGTGGAAGGGAATGCCAAACTGTCCAAAACATGGTGGTGTGGCATACAGTCTGAGCTCTGAACAACACCTGCCTACCCAAACACCAGCCTTCAGGCATGAGGCACTGATCCTGTACTACCGTGCTTGACCTGACCAGGAGGGCAAACATGCAGACCAAACTGGTGCATCCAGCCAAATGCCCTGGCTGCGTAAGTAACTGGAGGTATGGAGCCAAGAAAGCTGCAGCAATGGCTGCCGGGGGAAAGAGGTAGAAGAACTGCACGAGATCCTCAGATCCGGAGATGGCTGACGCGGATGCGGATGGTGCAATCAATTACTGGCAGTGGCAGCGCCATTCACTAGTCATGCATGGGTGCCCCGGGGTTGGCATCTGATGATATGTGTACGAAAGAATTTTCTTCAATTTCTTTGAGCTTTCGGTGGCAGATGCAGTACATCAAAAACAAAAATCGCTTGCAGTTGCAGCAAGAAGAAAATGGTTTGTCTCTGAAAAGTTGGTCTTCTGATACTGAAAGTCATGGAGATTCAGGTGCACCGTTCCTGTCATCACTACTGTGTTTTAGTAGCAGAATTTAAGGGCTCGTTCCTGTCACTGACTTACTGTTTGTGTTGGATTGGCAAGCGTGTCCTTCTCTTCTCTCGGAGTCAATTTTATGACTGTTCATGTTTTCTTTTCTGAAATCGATGATGGAATGAAAGCATGTTTTTTCTGACATCGATGTTTGTGTTCATCAGGAAATAGACTGTGCGCATGTTGTGGACCATTAGCTCTTTGGGCTAGGCCCATGGGCCCATTGTCTTCACAGCTTGACCGGCCTAAGAAGAACTTGTTGGGCCAGAATCACTGTTTCTATCTAATCCTAACTAACACTTGCATTGGCCTGGCCTGACCGGGCTGACACCTCTCCATCCTTTTCCCTTTCTTCTTCTGCCCTTTTTTTATTATTATTTATTTTGATGAAACTACTCTCCATATCTCGGCTCTTATAGAAAATGAAATATCTCTCTTTGTCTTTATGTATACAGTACTGTACAGTAGGATAGTAGCTGCATACATGCATGTATGTAGTACAGCTAGTGAGCACCATGAATGGATGAAGCAAATCAAGCATGCAGCTAGCACGTCAGCTCTGCTAGTGCTCTGAATTATTACTGACGCCCGCAAACAAAGAAGAAGCAAGGAACCCAATCCAATCCAGAATCAACAGGTGTCATGCCATGCAATGCAAAACACAATGCATGAACAAGAAGTTAGCAGCAGATGAAGAGAGATGAGATGATTCCAATCCAATCCAATCAAATCCAGCTCGAGGGAGGAGGAGTCAATCGCCTAATAATTCCTGTGCAGGAACAGATCGGATCGAAGGCACCAGCTGCAGGCGATGTCCGTGATCACTGTGCGTGGGTGGGTGGATACGTCTACGCAAGCACTATACAGTATCCTTTTTTCCAGAGATTTCAGAGAAGCTATAGATCGATCCGATGATCGAATTCCATCATCAGTTGCCGCGTCTGCGCTGAATCTTGCATTCATCGTGGAGTTCGGTACGCTGCCATTATATATTGCTGCAGTTGGCTGTCTTACTATTGCTTGCTTGCATTGCTCCAGGGAAAAGGCAGCCAGAAGAACATGCAGGTATATGCATGCTGAGTGGTAAAACAGTAGCAGGAGATGGATTATGTAGAAGAAAAAGAAGATCATCAGTGTGTAGTGGCATGCATGCATTGTGCACTGCTGCATATGGAAAGTCGTCCATGGTTGATAGAAGGATCGATCCTAAGAGAGATTTTTTTAAAACGAGCTCAGCTCGTACTTTGTTAAGAAAAAACGGATAGTTAAACGGAGCGAGCGCAGGCACCGGCTGAAACGGTGGCCCGCTGGAAGATGTGAATAAACTAAGAAAAAAACTAAGTTGGGTCACACATGGTTAGGAAGACGGGAGTGCACTACAGACACTCAACCGTCCGCGCCCAGCGGCGGCCGCGCATAGGGAAGATCTTCTGGACGACTGCCCGCTTGGAAGAAAGAACGAAGTCCGCAAATTAAGTGGCTCCGAAACCTAACCGCGGGCTCGGGTCGCGGAATGCCGACTTCGCAGATCCTACAAGAGATCAATGGCAGACAGACAGGCCGCAATGCCTACTTCTTATGCTGGCAAGCCTGGCATCTACCACCAGTCTACCACACACACACGCGCGCGCACACAGCAGCCTTCTCCTATGCGTGTTCGCTGACATATATGCTGAGCTGCATGACGTACGTAAGTAATGTAGCTCAGTTCACACCTGACGACAAGTGAAACTAGCTAGCTATCATCTCAAGAGACAAAAGAGTGCACTTTACTGTGGAGCAGCCATGCAAGTCTCAATTTTAGCTGGCCTGATCACCATATCCATCTAACTGTCGTCGTAGCTAGCTAGTACTAGCAGCTAATATATATAGATGCTCAAAAAGAAAAAAAAACAGCCAATAATATATATAAGCGTGTCCAGGACTCCAGGTTGGGCTCAACTCGGGCTTTACAAAGTGCGCACAAAGTGCGCTCCAGCCTCCGTAGCTCGTTCGTATAATGGTTTCTGAATTTATTTCTGAAAAAGCGCGTGGAAGACAATGCACTGTGCTACTCCTAGTCATATGTCTGAATTTTGGATGGATCGAGAGTACAGTAGGCCACTGCAGAGTGGTATCTTGATTTTTTTCAATTTGCTGGTGGCGGCCGTACGTATAAGGTCCACACGGAATGCGTATACAATTATATGAACTTTAGAAACTATCGAATCGATCCATATTGCAAGGACAAACACGATGGCATATAGTACATCGGTGCATATCCATATGCGTATGTCAAGAAGAAATCCGTTGATTCGTTTCGTGCCTCGACGTGGTGGGGGAGAAATCCGTTGATTCGTTTCGTGCCTCGACGTGGTGGGGCTCCAAAGCAATGCGTGGCGACACAACAAGTACATGCGACGTGTTCCAGCTATGATTGCATATATAACGCGGTCTATGAGACCAGTACGTCTTGGTGAAAGTTTTCTCACAATTTCATCTCTATTAATTAATAGATTGTGTTATATGTAGGTACTTTTTTATGAAGATGTGAGAACATTTCTAAAAAGGATAAAATACATTAATTTTTAATATCCAGCTTGCATTCAAGTTTGATTTTCAACCTTCAACTATAAAACCGGGTAACAAACACCCTACAACTATCAAAACCGGATAAATTTGGTCCTCAGCTAGTTTCAAAAGCGGGTTTCTATTTTCGAAGGCGCCAAATTTATATTATTTTTTTAAGCATCTTAACATCTTCAATGAAAAAGAACTCAAATCTACAAAGTTGTACATCTCATTGAGAGATACAAAATATATATTAATTTATTTGAGCATCTTAATTTCCTCAATGGAAAAACTTTAAACTGAAAAAGGTGTCCACTACATCAAGTCCACATAATTTGGAGACTGATATTAATATATCAAGCCCCCCTACCGCTGACGCGTATGTGAAGCCTCGGTTAAAAATTTCATGTATATATGTATAGCGTAGGACATAGGCGGACCCAGCCAAACATTAGAGCCCGAGCAAACTTTAGTATGATGAATATTTGCTATAGAAAAATTTATTTTCAACCCTTAAGGTAACATAGCGTTTCACTGCATACTCGTTTGAGGAGCTCGGGCGGCTCCTTGTCCTTATCCAAAGTTGTAGCTTGTAATGACGATGGCCGGTACTTTTGTTTAGCCCCTCCTAATTTTCTTATGGCTTCGTCCCTAATTATGGCACTCGGTCAAGAAAGCATCACTATAGCCGGTTTCTGCAACACCCCCAAACAAACGATTTCTTTGTGTTTTCTGTACCCGTGAGGTACTCAAATATTCGGGCATTTTACGCTTTTTTTGGGCTGCGATTGCAAGGTTTTTGTTGGCCCAACATGTCAAACATGGATATCTCGACACTGGACCACTTAATTTTTGATGCCCCATGTTGTCGTACATATATTTCTCATTTTCAACTTTTTCGTGAGCTAGTTCACGGATTTCAATCGTATTTTCAGGCTCCCAGAACGGTCGAGCCAAGAGAGGTTGTAAGAGCAGCTCTAGTGTGTCGATAGAATCATGGCGCAAAAGAATTGAACCATAAAACTATAGGTGTAAGAATGAAGAGTGTAGTAGATGGTCAAACCTTGAGGTTAAACAACTAAGCCTCCGTCCTAAAAAAGAGTTTTATTTTAGTTTTTTTTCATACATTATATTTAACCATCCGTCTTATTAAAAAAATATAAATATAGTCTATTTTGTTACGACTTTGTTTACCATTAGAGATACTTTAATACTGATTTATTAATTTTGTAATTTACACAAAAAAGTTTTGAATAAGATGAAGTTGTCAAACATAACATGCATGATATCTGAAAATAAAAATATAATGTCTAAAATAAAAAACCACACCTTTTTTTTTTTGGACAGAGGGAGCATTTCTGGTATGCGATGGAAGCAAACATAGTACTTTATTAGCCACGGGTCTGCATACGCAGAGCAAAAAATCAAATCGAACTCTGCTCCCACGGTTCGGCCTCTACACTGGAGTTGCCCTAGAGTATATACCTCGGCTAACAGACATCTTCCAAAAAAACATTGTACCTCGGCAGAACATTTTTCTGACCAGTTTTAGCTCTGTAAATCAAGAGTTCTTTGGGTTTTGTATACCCCTGATGAGCCGCTCAAATACCTGGGATCGATGATCATGATTTTTTTTTTTTTTTTGGGTGGTGATTCCTTAGATTTTGGCTGGAATTCATAGAAGAATTTCATGGGACCAAACAGCAGCCTTTCCAGTGCCGCACTAGTTGGACCATCAACGCAACTATGGCGTGGCGGGAATCAATTGAATGGGTCGAACCAATCCTTGGCGCCTTATTAGCTGGCACTCGCAGTGGCAGGCCATTGCCATTAGTCCAAAGCTAAGCTAGCCCTGCCCACTCTTCATCACCACTATATAAATCCAAACTCGGAAGCCATCGATCTCCAGCTCCATATCCAAGCTCCACAGGTTCGATCATCGGTGCCGGCGGGCCGGTGTGTGCTACATACACAGCAAGCAGCTAACTAAATGGACTGCTCCAGCGACACGGCCGTCGTCTGCGCCGTGGCCGCGGCGCCGTCACCTCCGTCGTCGCCACAGCCACAGCCGGCAGCAGTGGTGCTGAGCCCGTGCGCCGCGTGCAAGATCCTCCGCCGCCGCTGCGTCGACCGCTGCGTGCTGGCGCCCTACTTCCCGCCCACCGAGCCGCACAAGTTCGCCACCGCGCACCGGGTCTTCGGCGCCAGCAACATCATCAAGCTCCTCCAAGAGCTGCCGGAGGAGCACCGTGCGGACGCGGTGAGCAGCATGGTGTACGAGGCGGCGGCGCGCATCCGAGACCCCGTGTACGGCTGCGCCGGCGCCATCTGCCAGCTACAGAAGCAGGTGAACGACCTCAAGGCGCAGCTGGCGCGCGCCCACGCCGAGCTCGCCGGCGCCCGCGCCCAGCACGCGCACCTCCTCGCGCTCCTCTGCGTCGAGGTCGCCGCCACCGCCTCGCCGCCGTCCTACTGCGGCGCAGCCGCCGACTACTCCTCCTCCTCGCATCATCAGCTAGCCGTCGTCTCCAACCCAATGATGGCCGCCGCCGACGCGCTCTACGTCGTCGACGGCGCCGGTGGTGCCTTGCAGATGCAAGCCAGCCCCGTTAGCTGGGCTGACGAGGCGCTCTGGACATGATCTCCATCCATCCGACCATGCACCTACGATCAATGCAACGCCCAATGCAAGTATAATCTACACAATTAATCTAGCCGATCCGTATATGTATACAAGTTACATATATGTACGTACGTACAGTCAATATGTGTGTGTAGTATGGGGATAAGTGTAAGTTCTTATTTACTTTTACTCGATTGGGTGTCATAATTCCAATTTAACCAAAGGGTTAACGTGGTTGGGGTTTGTTAAAAAGCAATTCGAGTGCCGATCGAATCCCTCTGAATGTTGAGCTTTAGTTCGTTTGGGGACGAACGACGACAACAAACTTCTGTTCTTGATTTAGTACAAGAAAAACTGTTGCTGTGTATGACACTGCTTCTCTTTAATACAGTATTATTGTTGCTGTGTATGGATTTTTTTTTTGATAATATGTATGGATTATGGAATAATGCTACTTGTCCGTATACTAATTCTGAATAAAGAATCTAATGTACGTACACTATTCGCTTCTTTCACTTAATGATATCCAGGCCGAGTGTTCGGACTGTTTCAAAAAAAAAAAAAAAAAAAAAAGAATCTAATGTACGTACACTACTTGGTTCTGGAATCAAACGAAAGTTCAGAGTTCAGAAATCTGCTGAACCTGCTGTCAGTTTGCCAATCTGGACAGGTGGTGGAGCGTTTTTTAACATTTCTGTTTCTATATACTGTATGTTCTACCTTCTACGAACGTACGTACGTAGTAGGCAAGAATGTGGACTGATTCCAAAATCCTAAAAATTGTTATATAGTAGTAGATCCACAAGGACTAAACAAGACTATCTAGCACTCTGTATATATATATGTTCTCTTGTGCAGAACTGAAGCCACAGAAACAATATTTAAGAACACGTTGAGTTACCATTGGCAGGCACAACATGCATATTAAAAGATTTATCGTTAAACCAGAACAATGTGAGAGATTGAAACGGAATCTAGTTAAATTCCCCAGTAGATGGACTTTTATTTCATCATCAGTGTCCAACTGCTCATGTTTTCAGACATGTACCTGTATTAGTTATTGCTGTTTTGTCGCATCTAGCTTAGCTCTGATGGACGATAATAATAGTAGCGTCAACAACAACTCAAGCAAACGGAACAAGGCCTCATTTAGTTGGTTGAAAAATTTGCAAAAAGCACTGCTGGAATTCATGTAGCACGTTTCGCTTGTTTTTGTGATAAATATTATCCTACCATGGCGTAACTAGGCTCAAAAGAATCGTCAAGAATGTACATCTAAACTGTATAATTAGCTACTTTTTTAACTACATTTCATACTCGAAACATATGTATTTTGGTGTATTTAATGTGATGTGATGGAGAGAGAGGGAAAAAAAATGTTAGAAACTTTAGCCATCTAAACGAGGCCCAATAATCATATGCAGTTCACATCATCCATTCATTAGTTGGTCAAAATTAATAGTACGATGTATGCCACTACTATAATTAGCCTATTTAATTTGATGCTCTCTGAATGGTTATAACCAAGGTACTGTATATATGAACACTGATACAGATTACTAAAATAGCAAACAGGCTTGGATTTTTAGCTTAGTATCGCAAGCAACTACCAAACAACACAAAGTCGCAAATGCCACTGGCCTAACTTGTCTGATTCAGGTTCAGACCAATAATTTAAACAACTGTCAACTGTGTGGAGAAAATTTTGACTGTCTGATTCAGATTAAAAAAAAAAAAACCTTCTAGACCTCAACTGGGGAAGCTAATTATTAAACTACCACAGGGGACTACTTGTCTGTTGTACCTCATGAATACTATAGGATTTCCTAGCTAGTTGCCAGATTACATGCATGTAAGTCCAATTCACAGTTCTTAACCTCCTTCAGTTACGTCTAATCATAGTAGGACAATACATGCAGAGACAGGAGAAAATTACCAAATAAACAAGTTAACCTACCTACCTAACGGCCTTATTATCTGGACCGCATGCAGCGGTTTCAAAGCCGATGCCAAACCAGCTAGCGAGCATGTACATGCCACATGATCCAGTGAAATGACGCTCTATTAGCTACATATATATAAAGGCAATATGCATGATAAATCGTACTTATATAGTTGATCAACATGTAGAAATAATGTACTTATTAGTATTTGTTTAATTAGCAGGTATATGGATCCTAAGAGCTTACGATGCGTTGCAGCAAGAGAGTTCTGCTGGAGCTGACGACAGAACCAGTTCAGTTGTGTCTGCAATTGCTCTTGCCTGAAAATTTTCAGTGACTTTGTCATTGCTCGCTTATGACTGCAGCTGGAAACAGAAATTGGCATGCGATGAAAATGTCAAGACCAGGCGACCAGCTATAGCCTATAGCATGCCCATGCTGACACTAAACTTTTGGTTTGGCGTCATCTCCCGGTTCACAACTTCACATATCTACACACAGAGTAGTTTGTTGAGATGGATTTGTCGTCTTGTAGCAGTAGACACATACAGATATCTGAACATTTCTTCCTTTGTGGATATAGAGGCTGCGGGTTAAAAACAATCTGAACATTTATATAAAAATGTCGAAAGAATTGGTATCTACGCTGTCATGCAGATGCATAAAGCATACAGGAGTGAGTGAAGGACTGAAGGTCCAGTATAAGTAAGGACTTCTTCACTCGATCTTTGAACAGTATTAGCTGGTATCTCATGACCTTTTTGCCTCGAGAGTCGAGAGTTCAAACAGCCTTTTTATGACTGGTAGAATACTGTACGAAAAACACGAGTGCTGAATCGCTGAAAACCTTGAGATTTCCAGGTCCCAGCAGCTATATATTTAAATTCAATTGGATCGGATCGGAACGGAATCAGAATAATTCTCTAGCTAGTTGATTGACCTAATTGCTTAGCAGTGGTCAAAGTGTGTCGTACTGCCTGTTGAAATGTAATCAGACGTGCCCAATAGAGTGCTGCAGCTGATGAGGAACTGATGATGCAGCACGCGCATTCTAGAATTTAGTGGGCAAACAGTTGTATTTCCTAGATCCTACTACCAACAACATGCGTGTAGTCTATTCAGTATCTTGAATGAAAAAAAGGGTGAAATCCAATTGGTTTGATTCTTTAGTTGGGTAGACAATTGTTCGTGTACTGATACTAGCCTAGTGCTCGGCAGCACTTGCGTTGTATCTGGTCTTACCAATAATTGTGTGCATACGAGACACCAACACTCTACATGGGCATCTTGAGGTACACGTAGCCATCATCTTACTCAGCAGCTCGTTTACTTACTGAAAAAAGGAGTTCACATCCATGAGAAAGTACATTCAGAGACTGAATCTCGTTCATTTACTGAAAAAGGAGTTCACATTCATGAGAAATAAGTTAATGCAGAGACCGAATCTCGTTTATTTACTGAAAAAGGAGTTCACATCCATGAGAAAAAGTTCATGCAGAGACTGAATCTTTTCGAGTCATGCCTAATCATGCATAGTAGCGCATGCAGTTAGTTCATATGTAGGACTGGTAGGAAGCAAGGAAAAAGCAAAAACAAACAACCTAACAACATTGACAAGGAGTGCCGCCTTACCCAGCTGGAAAGAAAAACAACACATCACACATACACATGCTTGCAAATGGCTCCAAATCCACACCAAATTACCAATCAATCCACATCCAAACGCGACCGCGATCGATGAATCAGATTGCCATATGCACGCATGAACAGATCAACCGAGTGCACGCGCCATCCAGTTCAGATATTTCCGCCGGCCAGCCCAGAAATCTAGGAGACCTGTCTGTTCTCCATCCATCAGGGGACAGTCAACCACATGCTGAACATCATCAGCAGAAATGTCAACAACAGTCATCAGTGTCCTTTCCTTTCATGGCTGCTGCTTAATTCTTCCAGCAGCATTTGACTCCCCTGCTAGAGAACAAAGCATGGGATCAAAGTGATGCGTTTGAACCGGAGAATATGAGCCGCTCTGGATGCATTCCAAGTGTGCACACTGCTTTATCCGGTTCCATTTCAGTCTTGCACATTCACATGGGTGACATTGATCAAATTCTTCGCTTTTGCATGGAATAAAAGCTCATCTGGTTTCAGACTTTGATTGGGCAGCATTGTCTAATGTCTGTACATGTCAATAGTTGGATTACCAGGGGTAACATGCTAATGAGCTGGGGAGGTTTATTTTCTGCTGTCTGATCAAATCAGTCAGCACCTAGTACTCCCTGCATTCTCACTGCAGGCAAGACATGCATGTGCTGTGTTGTTGACGTGTGTATTAACCCTTTCAGAACTCTTTTAGATGGGCATAAATGGTAAAGTGAGCTCAATCATACGCTTTTCTAGAACTAGAATCTTTTTTTAAAAAAATTGATTGGCTTATGAGCACTTAAAGCTTGACTCTGGCACTGATGTCATTAGAACTCCGGCGGCCTGAAAGGATCTCGTAAAAGATTTGTGATGGGCCTCCGATGCTAATTTAGCTCCGGTCAGTATTTATGGGCTTGGATGCGTTTTTGTTAGTGGGCTTGCATGGTTTGCACTCGGAAAAGGGTTTTGTAGGCTGAAATAAGGGTCCACGGAGACCATCTGGGCCGTGGCCACTGACAATTGACAAATTTGCAACAGCCATCAGAATGCTCACATACTGTTATTATCTCACAAAGCTGAAGCAAAACAAGTGCCCGGCTGTAACTTGAGCAGTGAACAGTTTGTGAAGATTTTAAAAAATTTGTGAAGAATCATACATTCCTACTGGAAGCTGCAGTACAACCATCTCATCATACCTCTAATAGTATTGCCATACAGTGAGATATTCAGAAAATATTCCATCATGGCTGGCACCATCATAAAACTATCCCCAGAATTTTAAAATCTCCAATACAGAACAGGTCCTAGATGATTTTAACTTCTCTTGTTTCTTGCAGATCTCATATTGTACGCCTAATAACACATAATAGGCCTATCCTAAACACTAAAGCAAACACAAGCCCAAACCACACTGAACTTCCCTTTTCACCACCAAATGCAGTAGAATCCACATTTCAGTAAGATATAACAAAGCCAAAGCCTTAGCACCACCCACTACTGGTCATTTGTACAAGGCAAAAAGCTTCCGAACCCGTAGCAGCAGCTGCCTAGAACTGGAACCTGCTTGGATGGGACTTGGTCATCCGCGCCATGCCCATCGGCTCATCATTCTCGATCCTCCTGGCATTGCGGAACGCGGCACAGCCCGCGACATAGACAATCACAAGGATGATCAACACCACAATGTTCAGGATGGCCACCTTGCGCCAGCTCTTCTTGATCCCCAGCGAGGACACCAGCCTTGCACGAAGTCGCACTGGAAGCACAGCGTCTGCTGGTCGTTGCTCCACCTGAAGCAGTCAGGGTCATTGGTCACAGTCCCAGAATTTTGTGTCCAGTACGTCTCGTTCATGTAGGTGAATGCACATGATGTCGGTGGCTTGCAGCATCCAGACTGCATAGTCAGTCACAAAAATGGTATCAGTTAGTATCCTGATAAATCACACGGCTAATCATTTGTTCTGAAAGAAAAAGAATTCAATCCAATCCTGTAAACATAGAAACTAATTCTACCAACTAAACCAAATATAGAATGCAAGAATCAAAAACATTTATGCTTGCTTAGTTGCTCAAGAGTCTGAGGACAGCTCATCAACAAGAGACACTCAGCGTCTAAGCTCAAGTTCTTACAGGCAATTGAATGTCTCAATTCAGACAAATTTACATTGAACAATAATTGAAATGAACATAAACCGCATCCTGAGAGATCACAGAATCAACAACTCTGAGATACAAAGAAGTCACTCTGGTAAAGCCAAAACTCATTTCACTAGCAAAACAAAAATGTAACATGGAAGCATTATGTCTTGAGCTTGAAGACAGTTCATTGTCCTGAAATACTTGGTCTCTGAACTTCTTGCAGCTTACTGGTTAACAGTCTTAGGTGTACTGTGTGAGTTGAGTGGTAGTAAGAAGTACAGATTTGTTCAGTTGATTAAGGCCACTTTCTTTCAGACATATAATTCCAAGTTTGTTTAGTGAAAAATATCAGTGACATGTTTCACCATCATAGAATGGATGATGCAGATTTGTTTCCTCATCCATGATTTGAGTCTCTAATCAGCCAAAAGGGTATGTACTTACATGCACCTGCTACAGAATTGTATACTATCCAAGCCTGTATAACTACAATCTGAAGAATCTTATCTACAGTCCATGTGTGCACGCACAAGAAGAAACAAACTAATAGCACTACAGAACCAAACATTTAACGAGCATTTGATGGGTGCCTGTACACTGCAATAGATATCAAATGAACAATTGTCACAAGCCCTTAAATTTTTTTCTCCACCCACTGGCCAACCATCATATACAATAAACATGAACAATAGATATTCTGTGTTCCAGTTAGAGTATCATCTCTACAGAAAATAACCAAAAGGCAAAATGTATATTTGCAAGGAATTTGTGAGACTAACGAAGAAAAGAAAAATACTCACGGCTAGAAAAGACAGCATATAGAGAATATAATGACAGGCAAGGTAAGGCTTCCATGGTCCCAATTCCAACTCTGAAATGTAACACCAGCAAGTGGCTATTGGCTGTCCTGGTCACAGTGGTGTATTTGGTAGGACGCTAAGAGAGGCCCTGATTCCTCAATCATAAAATTAATTGTGGGCCTCCTTGTCGTCTGGTAGCCGTAAAGATGAGAAAAAAAGCTAGGACAATGACATTATCCTTAGCCTCACCACAGACACCAGATTCTACTTACCACTGCAATAATGTCAACTCCCAGTGCCGCTCATCCTTTGCACTGCAGTAGTGACTGGAGGGGGTAAATAACTGACTGGACCACGACTCGATTGACCAACGAGTCATGGCGATGCTTACTTGTTAAGCGTCTTTCAGTGTACTGTCTACGGTTGAGTGGTAGTAAGTACTTTAGTACAGATTTGTTGTTCAATGGAAACAAAAAAGGTCACTTTCTTTCAGAGATATATAGTCCCAAGTTTGTTTAGTGAAAAAAATCAGTGACATGTTTCGCCATCAGGGAATGGATGATGCAGATTTGTTTCCCAATCCATGATTTTTGAGTCTCTAATCAGCAAAAAGTGTATGTACTTAGAGGCACCTTGTACAGAATTTTGCACGGAATTTCTTCCCGTGATGTAAAGCAATTCAGAGAAGCAAAGTAAATAAAGCAGGGAAAAGGATTGCTTTTGAAGAAAGGTATATGCTGGAATCGAAGGGGCTGCCAAAGTCATTGACCCTTCTAGCTGCTTTGCTTTGCCCCAAATCAGGAACAAGCAAAAGGCCCGATGAATTAACAATTTCTGAAAGGTGGAAGCTGCTGCACGATGAATGAACAAATTAAATACTAGTAAAGGTCATGTCTTGCTACGCGAAAGGGGCAGGCTGCTGATGAAAGGGGCAAGCAAAGTTCATCTCGAGATCCACAGTGGTGCCGAGTAGAAGTAGCTGGAATATCCTACACTACCTTTGCAATCAAAGATCAGGAAGAACCTGGATTATTTATTTGATGATTGTTTACCCTCTTGATTGATGACCTTTTTCCGTGGAAATGATACAAAATAGTGAAAAATCTACACAAAAAAAATAAATGTTTCCCCCTAATAATAAGCTAGTACTTCAGCTAGCAGCAACTGCAGACGACAGCAGCAAAACTAAAAAATCCTGACTTTTTTGTGCTCTAGTAGAACAAATAAAACTTGAATAAAATCCCATCTTTCCTTCGCCTAGGAAATTTTGAATCATACATGGAAATCGAATGAAACGCGCATGGAAAGCAAGAAGAACTGACGAATCTCTTTTATTTTTTCCTTTTGATTGATGGAGAGAAAGAAATAGAAACAAGGAAAGCAAGGAATTTAAAGAAGGAAAGCGAGGAGGGATTGGGGGTTATTGAAAAGCGGACCTGAATCGGGGAGAGGTTGCGGCCGTAGAACATGACGGGCGTCTCCGGCACGAGCATGCCAGTGTTGGGATCCCTGGCGAGTCTCCTCATGCCGGCGCAGGCGTGTCCGTCACGGAGGCAAGCGCTGATGGTGGCCCAGTACTGCGGGTCAGCGACGCGGTCGCGGAGCCATCCGCCGTAGTCGGAGAGCTGGTACTCTGGGAACCTGCGGTTCATGACGACCTGTCCGTCACCGCGGTCGGTGACGGCGAAGGCGAAGACGATGAAGAAGAGGAGCGCGAGGACGACGAAGAACATGGCGAAGAGGTAGAGGCGGAGCAGCCACGTCTGGCGGTAGCAGGCGCCGGCGAAGCCCATGAGGGAGATGACCATGAGGACCAGACCCACGATGATGATGGGCCACTGTAGGAACCGGATGCAGTCGGTGGAGTTTGCACGCGAGGCGAGCCAGATTCCGCCCCCCAGGATCGGGATCGAGATCAGGAAGGTGATGAAGTTGATGATCCCCAGCATGCTCGTGCCCCCCGCAGCATCTTGCTTCCCCCCTTCTTCTTGCTCTTCCCCTTCCTCTCTTCCTGTTCTTGACGGCTGCTTCCTGGCCTTCCCTTCTCTTCTCTTCTTCCTCGACCTCTGCTGTTGCTGCTCTGTTCTTTCTCTCTCTACTGTGCTGTGCCGTTGCCTGGCTCTGCTCTGGGAGGGGGAGAGAGCGGTTGGCTACTTGTTGGCTTTTAGTGAGGTGCAGCACGATGCTGCGGCTGTAGGGGAGGGCAACGGGACACGAGAGGAGGAGGTTGGAGTTGACAAGCGCTTTTGGTAAAAGCCATTAGGCATAGCTGCATATAGTAGCCACCTTTCATGATTGCGATAATGGCCAGCTCGTTTCAATCAAAACCGATGGTTCTGCAGCTAGACCTACACTTGCACTTCAGTAATAATACCAGTATAATGGTCGGCCAGTGTGCACACGGAAGACGGGAACCTCTAGTCGCCTCAACCACCTGGCTCGGGCTCCTTTGGAGTGGATGAAAAACACTATAAATTGATGATTCACTTCTTAATTTCTATCTTATTATTAAGAGGAAACTTTACAATCCTATGAAGTTATTTAGGCCGTTTGAATCTGGATTATAGAATCCAAATTCAGATTAAAAAATACTCTTGCAACCAAACAAGGTAAATTCTTGTAGCGCATCAACTCAAATCGTATCAAGGATCTAATCTGTTGTCCTACTCGCAAAACCTTTTATGCAGCACAACAAATTGAGCTGATACGCACTGTGGTTGTGGTATATGAGGGAAAAAAAGGAACAGATCGAGATCAAACCAGAAAAGATCGATATTTCGATCATCAATCACTAACTCGGTTTTTGTTTTGCCCATACCAATTGATACCTATGCTTATGTTGTTTGGTCTTGATGTACCCGATAATCCACGACTCTAACTACATGTCCCTATCCCCATTCCTAGTTCCATGTGTCCTCCGTCTCACGTGCTCTGGCCCTCCCTCCTCATTGTAGATTATCAATGAGGCCGCCACCCTAGTTGCCCGAGCAGCGGCTAGATGCCTAGATCTATGTGGTATTGTTCGATGTAGTGATTCTCATAGTGACTTATATGTATTTGCCTCTAAGACATTCAATTTGTGAGCAAAGGCTAGATGCCTAGATCTATTGTTTCACTGATTTTTTTATCTCTTCTCATCACCCACCTAACCTTTGTTCCCTAAACTCAGTCAGACAGAAGAACTTACCCATATGTTTGGGTAACCGAAGTTGTGGTCTTGTTATATTATGGCACTAAGATTGCTTTTATAATTCAAAGACTAAAATTTTGATACATCAAAAAAAAATGACCCCAAATATAAGGTCAAACTGAATCCCCACACCTAGCCCATACAACTTCTTGCCCTCTAGCTAGGGCAGAAGGTGTGGCTGCCTCTGTGTGTTTTGTTTCGCTCTTGTGGACTTGAATGCATGAAATTTGGACTAACATAGGATGGAGACCTTGCATGTGTATGTTGTGTGTTCCATTTAGAACGGTAGGATATCGAAATCTAATGATTAGGGATATTTTTGAAAAACAAAACTCAAATACCTAGAATGCATGACTAAAATATAAAGATCAAAATGGTTAGAGATTTTTTATTATTCCAGCACCTTAGATCAAAGTGGCACTTCCCGACAATATTAGTCTCATTTGTATTTTAGGATTCTATGTGCCATCCAAACACTTTATTTCTAACTTCTCCACATTCTAGATTCCTACAGGATTTCAACTATACATCATTCCAATTTTTTTCTTTTTCTATTCTTTCTTATGTTTTAAGAGTACGAGGGACTAAAATGTAATCTAGTACAACTCAAATAGGTAACAAAATGAATGGAATGAGATGCTTTTTATTGATTGATGATATATATTGGTATACTTTTTATACATTGGAACACAATGAACCGTCATGCGATGGGGCGTCTGTTCAGGGATAATGATAACGCTACGAAAGCTAACACATTTATCACAGTGATAACGGTGCTTTGCCGTGATATCGGATAACGCTATGAAAACCGACACCTCCATCCCGGTGATAATGGTGCTTTGGCATGATATTGGTGGATGAAATGGACATTAGACTTTACCAGATCATCGATCTACTGGATGAGATCACCGCTTGTTAATTGGCGGTTGATTATTTAACACAAAAACTCAGGTATAAAGCAGAGACTCCTTTGAAGTTCCTCTGTTTTCCCTACACATTTTCAACTGAAGCAAGAACGTTAAATGTTATCCTTTTCTTTTTGGCAACTTCTTGGGATTCCGCTTCCTTGTTTTAGAAACTTGTACAGCTCTGGAAGCGAGGAAACCAACAGCTGTTCTGAGAAAATGTAGGGCTGGACGACCGACCTGCAGAACATGGAGTATATAGAAAACGAGAGGCTTTTGCGCACGGAATGCCGGATGCATTTCTTCAGGGCCGGCCAATGCTTTGTACTCCAGCTACTACACACACTGGCCATGTGGAGTGTGAACTGTGGGTTCCTGAATTTCCTCACTTCCTTGGGAAGTGGGACAATGTGTGATTATTATGGTGATGATGGGTGGCTGCTTCAAACATCAAATTAAACCTTGCAACAACTTGGATTAGTTATTCAACTGCTTCACCTGGAAGATATACAAAGTCAGCATGATATCATATGGTGTGTACTGACAAGAGGATTAGAATAGTGTCCAGGTAAATTTCAGGTTCATTCTGTGTTCACCAGTTGGCACCAAACTATTCATGGAGGAAGAAGTAGGGAAATTCCTCTCAGGTGTTGATGAGTATGGGCGTCAAAAAGATGACCTAGCACATGATACATCCACGTCAGAGAGTGGGCCTGTTGATGCATGGCCACTGATGGATGAAGGCCAAAATATCCTTCATCTTCATTTTTATATGGAATAATAAAACATGTGTCAGTGTCATTGTGGCACACTGGTGAAAAGGACATGGCCATCAGATTGTAAAATTGGACAGTGGAGCCAACAAAAAAGAACTAGTAAATGGCATGTCCTTTTGAGTTTTGTAATTTACAGTGGAGACAAATATAGTTGATAAAAAAAAGCCAATATGGGCACACAAACATTGCTGCTGAAAGAAACAACCATATACAGGACTGTATGACAGTGGATGCTCTGGATCTAGAAAAGAAATTGAAGTCAAATTTCTCAGAGAATAATTAATAATTAATAATAAAATGGAATCCAGTATGCATGTATTGTATATGGATGGATCTGAGCGGCGTGCCGACATACACGGGAGACGCTCCTACGTCATCCTCCTCTCTGTCTGACGTGTCGTCGCCACATTGACACGGCTCCAGATTTGTCCATGCGGAAGCAGTTGGATAAATTATTCGACTGCTTGCCTTACTTACTGGAATATAAATAAATGTTGCTATTTTCTATAAAAATCCGTTAAATTTATTTATATAATTGTTTGACTTGAATTTCCATTCTCTTATTCATGTAATTTCAACTCCATTTTGTGCTGAACAATTAATTGGAATCAAATTAAGTGGATTGACGAGCAAGTGCCCGAATATTGCAATTCTATGGTCATTTGAGCAATAATATTTTTAAAACAAATTGAGCAATAATGACCAGTGTACATGTCGTTCATGGGCATTGTGAGCTGCGGCAGTGTGATCATGTCGTTCATGGGCACGAGTTCAGCTACTACCAGTACCAGTGTACCACTGCATGAACGATGCATCAGTCGACATCTTCCTTTTTAAAGGCATCGTCTTGATCTTACAGGCTTTGCCTAGAGCATGTGAATCACGCATAGATGAGACTGACAGGTACATGGCATCCTCCAGGGGTTTAAATATATTAGCTAGGACAAAACCAAAAGATGGAGATAATGGGTCCTAAATAAAACATTTTAGTTATTAGGTGAGCTTTTACCAGATAGAAAGAACCTTAATTAGTTGACAGATATAAGATTATGGAGTAGTAGTGTGTGATCACCAACTGAATTATCATCAGAGTAGTAAAAACCTGGCCAATTTGCTGTAGGAGTAGTCAATAAGCTAGGTAGCTCGCGAAAGGGTCTCTAGGCCAAATGGTTAGAAGCATCTCAAGAAGCATCTAGCGAGGGTTAACTCCTCGTGTGGCAAATTTAAACAACTGCATTATTAAAAAAATTAAAAAAATAGACTGGGGTTCCTTGCTGACTTCGGTTAGAAAAAAAAGCTAGGTAGCTCGTGCCTAGTGTGGCAGCAGCTGATAGGACACACATAGGAGTCACCAACAATGCATGATTGCAAGTGAGATACTGACAGGAGGACTAGTACTAATTACCAGTGATAATCCAAATCTCCAAACGACTAATATGCCGGCCGGTGGTTGTCCTTGTCCATGAGTACTAGCTCGGCCGTGTTGCTGTCGGCCGTCCACCAACCTAAGGCGACCTTGCGTGCAGTAGAGTGACGTGTCGCCGGCAGTAGACACGTCGACACGGCGAGCCGGCCGGCGAGAGGCATCACCGTCCGGCGCCGTACGTAGCAACACGTGTCCGCCACCCGACAGCGGCACGTAGGATCGGTTTGACTACTGGATGTTTGGATCTGGATGAAGGCAATTTGTAGACGTGCATTATCGTGATGTGTATACGTGTGTAACAAAGGAAAGGAGTAGCTTAGCGCTTATCCGTTCCGTTCATGTTGCAGGCTGCTGTATGCATCGATCCGTAGCAACCAATGTTTCAACTTTCAAATCACGAATAATATTTAGTGCTTTATTTGTCTCCTCAAAACAGTTAATCTTTTGTCAAATATATCAGGCTATAACAATTAAAGATAATTTAGTGCTTTATTTGTCGCCTCAAAACAGTTAATCTTTTGTCAAATATATCAGGCTATAACAATTAAAGATAAGTACTCATTCATCAAAAGAAGAACGTAGAGGCCGGCATGTTTAGCACGGATTTTTGACATCAAATTTCCGTACGTGGAGGAGCAACACAAAACATTTTAAAAAGAAGGAGCCGTGTTTTCTCTTGAGGAGCCAAAGGTTGTTTTTTTTGTTGGTTTAGAGCCCAAGCTAGTACTAAACAACTCCTAACATCCATGGTAACGAAAAGAAAACATTGAAAGGGAGAAACATTCCCGCCCGACTAGGCATTGAACATATAAAGGGAGAAATGTTGTACAACAAGCTCGTGCTTATAGAATGGAACTCCCGGCGTTGCAAGCGTGCGTTGTTTGGTGCGGCCTAGGGAGGAGGACAGACGGAACCGGGCGGTGGCGCTACGAGCACAAGGGCCAGTTGGATGGCAGCAATAAAGCATGCAGGGCGATGCCAGTTCATGAATCATGGCGAAGCGTTGTTGTACACTTGTACTTGCCGTGGATACATGAAATCGGTTCTAGTCTAATTTTATTTGAGTCAGGTGTCTTAATTGTCTTCCATGTACTAAATAGTGCAAAACCTCGTCATTGTTTAGTAGGAACAACAGGACTAAGGGTCAAGCTTTTACTAGGTGTTGAGCATGATATGAATGAGGGGGCATCGTGTTCCCTGCTGCCACGCCGTGAAAACGACACGCCGTCCTCCGTGGGGCGGTTCCCGGATCTAATATAGATAGGACGGCGGGCGCACTGCCGCTATCGCGCTATCTATCTAGGTTAGGTGTATACAAATATCTTGAGATTAGACGTCACATGATAGACTTGAATGGAGGGAGGTTGGTGTTAGTAAACCGGGTTTAACAAAGGGCTAGATAGATTAATGTTTGCATCAAGTCTAATAGATAGATATAAAGCAAGCTAACATTAATCTATCTATTTAAAAAAGATTAATGTTAACTTGCTTGTGTTTGGATATAAAGTTTGGGTTAGGTGTATACAAATATCTTGAGATTAGGCTCACATGATAGACTTGAATGGAGGGGAGGTTGGTGTTAGTAAACTGGTTTAATAAAGGGCTAGATAGATTAATGTTTGCATCAAGTCTAATAGATAGATATAAAGTAAGCTAACATTAATCTATCTATTTAAAAAGATTAATGTTAACTTGCTTCGTGTTTGGATATAAAGCAAGCTAACATTAATCTATCTATTTTTTTTAAAAAAAATCTGTCACATGATAGACTTGAATGGAGGAGGTTGGTGTTAGTAAACCCGGTTTAATAAAGGGCTAGATAGATTAATGTTTGCATCAAGTCTAATAGATAGATATAAAGTAAGCTAACATTAATCTATCTATTTAAAAAGATTAATGTTAACTTGCTTCGTGTTTGGATATAAAGCAAGCTAACATTAATCTATCTATTTTTTTAAAAAAAAAAATTGCGCTAGAAGGAGGGCTTGAACCTCCGACCTTGTGGTTAACAGCCACACGCTCTAACCAACTGAGCTATTCCAGCTTTGTGCCCCAGTTTGTGCTTCAGTTTCCTATGCATTTTGTCTACATTCTCAAACCAATCAAACATGCTCATAGGAAGGTTTGCATTCAAATGTATTCTATAGTTTTTATTTTATATTCTGCAAGAACAAAGTTTCTACAGGTTCATCCGCAAGCTCATAGGACGGTTTGCATTCAAATGTTTTGTGAACCTAATGTCGAGTGAAACCTTGGTTTTACGGACACACTGGTACGACTTATAAGGTGCCTATGTTGGAACTAGATGCTAAACTGAACATACAGCACCGCAGAGTTTCAGAAATTCAAGTAGTTATACATAAACTCTCAATAAGCAGACCTTGATCACGTTAGGTACATCCATGAATTCAGTAAGGGAGAAATTTCAAATATAACTATTGAATGGCAACAATGGTACTCTTATCATTTCCATTTGTCAAAAGAATTGCTGCCATGATTTCTCTCAAGGGTCCAAATTCGTTCGCCAATTATCCACTGATCTTTTCACTGTGGCCCTGGCCTCCAAGATCTCTGCGTCAGTGAATTTGTGCTCCACAATTCCTACTGACCAGGCTGGAGGACATGGATTACAGTCTCAACATCTTTGCTCCACCTGCCTGAGAGAGAGCATCAAGAAAGAAAACTAAAAGATAATTCAATTCCATTTCATTTCCAATGAAATTATGGACACATAAATTAAGTATCTATCAAACTGCACGGATCAATGAAAATTCAAAGGTAAAACCGTACCTGATAAGCTGGGGGCAGTCTTCGAGGCAAGACCCTCAGGAAAGACATCACGGTAATCTTTCTCTAACTCAGATTACCCAACTCTGCTGATCAAACTGATGGCAACAATAAAATACAGAAAATACAACCACCCAATCAGTCACCTTTTCTTCAACATTGTTAAGGAGCACAGTGCTCGGTGATGCAAAGCAAAGCTCGTACATGATTATTCTGCAGAAAACTTCACAAAGAATTTTTTTTTGAAGTGTCTTCACTAAGAACTTTAACTGTTGCTATGCAGCCTTAAAAAAATTAGCACACTACTACGGGCATGTCATGAACATGATACAAAACAAAATACAAGACAACAAGCATATTCACGACACAATTAGCCAGTCTATAGTTACACATCATGTCATCATTTTTCTGAGGGCACATCATGTCAATGCCATCATATCTTTGGTGCAGCTGAGGCAGATTTTTTATCAGTCACGACTCATGATGAATGCTAGATGATGATGATGTTACAACACGGAACTTGCAGCTTAGCTGAATCAGGTGCTTCGTTCTGCACTTGGAACCATGCGAGCCCTGGCTGACCACACTGCCTCGACTCTGGGATGGCAAACTATTGGCCCCAAAAATATGCGCCATAGGTCGAGTATTATCGTGACGAGCATTGCAGCGCCCAAAGAGTCAACAGATACCCTGGACAGGTTCCACTTTTTATCTTTCTCATCAATCCTGAACCACAAGTAACAGAGGTACACTAAGTTGCGAAAAAGTTATAATAAGTCCTCATTTTCTGTATTTCCAATAAAAACAGCACTAAATCAAATCATGGTCATGACATGTCTGCCAACATCAATCACGGGAAGTGCTATTGGTCTTGCGACAAGTCTTATTTGCCTCAATAATCAGAGTGCCATTTATTCCATTATTTCATCAGGTGATGAGTGGGAACAGGGAAGACATGCTTGCTACATAAGATTTGTTACTAATCTCAGACTGAAGGAAAAATAAGTTACTAAGTTTACCACAAAAGCAAAAAAAATATTCACATAGACAAAATACGAAACCACAAAAAGTCACAAAACACAATGAGCCAACACTCCTACAGACCGAGCTGATATGCTGAGCAAGTTCATTCTATTTTTGAGGTTTGAGGCTTGAGAGATGTTATACACGCTCAATATATCTATCTATTTAGTATAAACAGATCTTTTTTGTGTAAACTTAATAAGACTGGTAAACATAGTCCGATTTAGTCACTGAAGGCAAACCGACAGATGGATAAAGCACAAAAAGAAATAGTAGAAGCATTGTTGTTCTTAAGGAAATCAGCTGACTTTCATAGGGATGGAACTAGTTGTTCACATCTAAGCTCAGATTCATTTTTACCTTGAAAACATTGGGAAGCTGACAATGAAGTATATTGCGTAGAACAAGGAACCAACTTTGTACATTACATCCCGGTCAACGAATTCATAGTATGGGAACTGCAAAGTCCACACAGAATATCAACCAAAAAGATATGAAAAATAATAGAGTAATGGATAGAGATAGAACTAGAAAGTGGAAATTAAATATAAGCTAGAACATACATTTGCAATGGCTAGGGTCTCCAGGTACGCTATGAAGTATGACAGTGCTAAAATCCATGCTGCTTCAAATAACCAGCGAATAGACTGTGGTAAGTGAGCTGTAGAGTGACGTAATCTACGGAGTGTCATATTCGATGCCATATGATAGAACAGGAAGCAAGCATGGGTCAGGAGAGAAAAGTTGTATGAGGTACCTGAAACATGAAAGCAGTTAAAAAACATCATAAATAACATGGCAACTGTGATCAATCATTAACTCAGAAAAAAAACGGGAACAAGGTTCTTGGACACATTTCTTCTTAAAACGAATGCAGAACATACATGCCAGCTCAACTATCTAGTTTCTATTGTCAGTTTCCTGAAAGTGATAATACAGGTGAACCCCTGCAAGCTTGGATTCAGATTCTGAAACCACAGTGGTTCCACATACCATCTTCTTTGTCATTTACTGAAAGCAAGCCATCCATAACCTTGTTGTAAAAATTATGTTAATAAACTAATAATCCACTTACTCCAAATTGTGATGTGATCCAGGTAACGGATTTCCCTGTTCACAACCATCCTGGATCTTCCTTGTCAATAAAATAATAACAATAACTTCTCTATTCAATTTTATCCAAGTAGACCTTAAGAACAGCACCAACAAGAAGTTATTGGTAGTACATAGTCATCTATTACTATGACATCACATCAAATTTCAATGCACTTAATTAGCCAGAATTTATTTACAGCAGAGAAAAACAGTTTTAACTGCAGCGACATAATATTGGAAACATGAAACCTCTAATTGTACTATCATATGCATGTTGGATCACATGACAAAAATTGCGGTACTTGTAACTGTGGTCTGCAACAAAGATGCCACTAAAAAGGGAGAACATCTACAAGAACAACTAGAAGCCATCAAGTCTTACATTATTCATCCTCCATGATGGAAAAGTATATGAAGCACCAAGAACTGTGAAGAAGTAATGTGTCCAGAAGTAGTTCCCACATAGCTAAAAATTATAATCCAAATATTAGCCTGCAATGGCAAGATGTGTTTTGGATTTAGCAAATGGTTTCAATGAGACAAACTGAACCAACAAATCTCACTAGTAAAAAGGAAATCCATAAACAATTGAGAAATACAGGTCTAGTTCTTTGTACTGGTAGCCTGCTAGAATCATTAGAGTAAGGCACACTGAATTCCAATAATAATGATTCTAAAGTCCCAATTCATCAGAGGCAAACTGGTAAATTTTTTCCAAGTTCACGCATAGTTTATCTGCACTCACTAGGTGAAATTAAAACTCACTGAAGTTAACTAGCTGAATATTTTAGGATCTGATGTACAATAACAAATATAATTTACACAATGTTTTTCCATGAAAAGAATTGTTAAATATTTATAAAAACTAAATTGTCACAAAATGATTCATAGATTAAATAATTACCTTGACCCAGTATCGATCTTTTGAAATTTCTGACACACTATCTGCCTGAAAAGTGAAGATACTGATAATTAGTTTCTGAACATATAAATCCAGTTTAGGTTAAGAAGAAAAGTTCAGCATTAAACAATATAAAGAAAATGACTGCATTTTTTAATAAAAATGAACAGCAATATCTTCAAGGGAGCCAAAGAAAGTTAAAAAAAGGACATTTGTTACTAATATCCAAGATGATAGCCCTAAAGCAAAGTATCGGTACAAAAGGTCATTTTCAAAATTGAACGTGACCTGGTATGAATTGTACAAATCACCCATAAGGTCGTTCTCACAAATCACAATAATGAATCTGGTCTGATAGATGATTAAGAATAACAGGTGCTGTCAAAGGTGAAAAGAAGAGGACATGACTGGCAGCGCCAACACAGGAATGCGACAGGGCTCGTGGGTTGACAGTGACAAATGCAGCACGTCTCGAGACAAAGGGGAAACAAACAGCAAAGAGGGCTCATAATTAGAGTGGGCTTAAATCTAATGATCTTCCAACAACAGAGCATGGTGTATCTTGCCCTGTCCCCATACCAGTCTGCTCTGAATTTTCATAGTTTGCCAACTACCTGCTATTGCTTTTCCATCTTACATACATTCTCACCTAATGGTGATTGCTGACGATTATGAAAATGCTAACACGAGCATTGCCCTTCACTAGCGTGTCTTACAAACGAAACACATGTCTGAAGAATTAACATAGAGCATGCGTATCCTGCAACCTTACTTGAACAGAAAAGCATACATATGTTGGTGAAATGAGCAGCCAGAGCCAGGAGGGCGGTATTCATTCATTTATTTAGGGATCATTTGGATCATTCAATTCCTTGGGATTAGAGGGGGGTGTTGAGGGGTACTTTAGTTCAACTCTCCACTAATATCCTCCAATTCCGAAGGGGAATGATTGAATCCAAACTAGCCCTTATGGATTATTACCTTCCTACGAGGAATAGGGGGATGACGAACGCCGGCACGGTGGACACCAAGCCAAGGATCAGGTACTCGAGCTCCGTGAACCTCTGCACATGGCACAAGAAGCCAAGAATGGGTAAAAAGACATAATATATACAGTATTATAAATAGTTCATTCACCCGCTCCGATCTCGATCCAATGTGTGAAGTGGAACCGATCGATGGACCGCGGCCAACAACCAACCAGCCGAGAATCATGCGGCTGGCTGGCTGGCTCTAGATGAACGAACACAAGATGGATGATGAGACGGATAGAGGAGGAGCACCGTACCTCATAGAGCTTGAAGGGGACGACGACGCCGAGGCAGAGCGTGAGCCAGAAGGGCGTGTAGAGCAGGAAGAAGGCCTCCCCAGCGCTTGCTCCCGTCCGCCAGCCACGCGCCTTCTCCCCGCGCCGCCGCCGCCAGCCTTCGCCCCCGGCCGCCGCGCAGCGAGCGGGGAGGGAGGAGAGGAGAAGAACCCGGTCAGATACGCGGAGGGTCGGCCGCTCCTGAACTGGAAACAAGCGCGCGCGGGCGGGCTGGACGCACCTGCCATTGGCTGCCGGGCTGGTTCCGCTTGCACCGCAGGACGCCGGGTGAGGGATGGAATCGAATCGGATCGGTCGGAGACGAAGAGGCAGGCCAGCGAGAGTGCAAGTGTCAGTGAGCAGTGTGAGCTCGATTCCCGCGCGTGCATTGGCCGACCCGTTCAACCTCAGGCTCCATCCACATTTGCAGAGCACATCGATTTGTAATCGTTGCTGAAGAGTCTTCAGCTTACGAGTAGTCAAAGTAAACCAAAAAAAAAAAAAAAAACATTGTAACTAGACTGGCTGTCCCGTTCGACCTAGATGCTTGACACTCATAGACAAAACACACATTTACCTATGAATTCATACACATATACATCCCTACACCCATAAACACCTGGAAAATTGAATTTGATTAGGCAAATCTCGAAGACTTGCATACACCATACACTGCGGAAACGCCTCCTCAAAATTTAAATTGGATTAAGAAATCTCGAGATTGACGAGGAACTAATCTAGTGTGGGTCATCCAAAGAAAAAATAAAATAAAGGTTATTATAGCCATTTCACTATTTTAAGCACATGTAAGAAGTTGTTTCACACATAATTTTCTTAAACAACTTTAGCTGCATTAATAGAATTGCTCCACTATGGGTCACAAATTGCATATTTAAGCAAATAACTAATCCTTTCGTCCTAAAAAAAAATGGCTTGTTTATCGTGGGCTCCGGTAGCACATGTGCAGAGGAGCCAAACTAAAATATTAAAAGGAGGAACTTTTTCTGATAAGAAGATATAGTATATTAGTGTTCTTTTTCTCTCACAGTGAAGTGTCAATCCATTTTGAAAATCTGGTGAAGCTGAAGGCATGTAAACTTTGGATATGATTGGATGGGACAGAAATATTGTTTTATAGTTACCTTATCTAAAAGTTTAAAGAATGAATAGGAAATAGGAGAAATATAATAAAGGAGAATGAAAAAAAATAAAAGAAGAAAAAGTAGCAGTTGGAAAATAAAGAAGATGAATGAAAAAAAAAACAAGTACTTGGAACTTTTGAATGAAAAATAAAGAAAAGAGGAACAGAGCAAAACTGAGAATTGGATCTTGTGAATGCAAAATAAAAAGAAGAGAAAAAAGAGTAATTGAAAAATTAAAAAGAAAAAAGAGTAATTGGAAAATAAAGAAGAAAAAATTAGAGAATTGGATCTTGTGAATGCAAAATAAAAGAAAGAGAAAAAAGAGCAATTGGAAAATGAAAAAAGACAAACTTAAAAAAATGCGCTAGAAGGAGGGGCTTGAACCTCCGACCTTGTGGTTACTGTTACACGCTCCTAAACCAACTGAGCTATTCCAGCTTCTGTTATAATTGGTCTATGTTTTGTTTATTTATCACGAACGTCTAACCAACTGAGTTATTCCAACTTCTGCTCCAGTTGTCCAATGTTTTTTTATTTATCAGGAAAGACAATGTGTCGACATATTCCCCCAACCATCAAGCAGCATGCTCATAGGAAGGTTTGCATTCT